>WBMW01005660.1:510002-566544 GCA_013396635.1 Penelope pileata | reverse complement strand
CGCGCAGGGCCGGGCCGGGCCGCGCCGTGCGGGGGGAGCCCGGGGCAGGGGAGCACGGGGCATCCGCCGTGTGACAGCGCGATAACGGCGCTGCGCTTCCCAGAAAGGGAGCGGTGGTGTTCTGGTGAGCTGGCGGCGGGGGCATGCGGGGTCCGGTTTGTGCTTAATTTGGCAACTGCGGAAATTAAAGTTCTGATCAAACGTTAAAGGGGGTTTTTTATTTTATTTTATGATTGCGATGGTTCCTCTGTGCTGTTTCAAATCGAGCTGGTAGAAATGGTGCCAGTGGGAAGGTGCAGTCAGGTATTGTCCCGTCTCTCCCGTTGGAATGAAGTAAAGTTTGGTGCAGACGCGACCTCCTGTGCGCGCTGCCCGCCCCCATGGCCGGGGGGCCGCTCCGCTGCCGCTGGGTTCGTTCATGGCCCCGCACCGCGGATCCGGAGCTGCCGGAGGCCGCTGCCGGGCACTGCGCAGAGCTCTGGGGTTCTGCGGGTGGGAATGCCGGGAGGGGGGCTCGGGGAGCGCCTCTGTGCTCCCAGCTAGCAGAGCTGCGTGCCGCTCGGAGACATGTTGGGGTGGGCGCGTGGAAACCAGGGGCTGTGTTTATTTACAGCTGGGTGTTACGTCTTGCCGTGCTCTTTCAGTCAGCGGGTGCTCCTGAGGCTTTAGGTACAGATTGTGTGACATTTTCTCCTTGGTTTCTTTGCCCTGCCTCGTTTTCCAGGAGACGCTAGCCTCTTGGGGTGGGCTGGGAGGCTTTTCCCACGTGAACCTGTCAAAGTTACGGCCGGCTCCGGTCCGTATATGTAAGGCTGCCATGGTTTGCAGCCGTGTGAAGAACCGTGGTGGCATGGGATGAAGCCAGCGTGCTGCCATCGCTTCTGTCCATGGAGCAACACAGCGTTTAAGGTTCTGGCGGCTGCCGCGTGCTGTGGGTACCCGTCCTGCTGCAGCAGTGTCAGCATCGCCGCTGTGCTACAAGCAGAGGGGAGCAGCGCCTGTCCCAGGGCAGCTGTGCAGAGGGCTTTTAGCTGTGCGGCTCTGCAGGCGGATTGTTAGATTCTCAAGTGACCGGATTGCCTCATATGCGGGATCTGTTTACAAACCTCCTTGTTACTATGAAGACAAAACAGAGAGCCATATGCATTCATGTGGTCCATGCTGCATAATGGTACGTGTGTCTGCCCGAGCCGTTGGCAGCGCATCTTGTTTGGTTTGCGTGGTGGCACCCTACAAGGCCATTCTCTTTGGCTTTTAACTGTTTCTGATGCTGCTGGCTGGGCTCCCTTCTGGGAACAAACTTTATAACCGACCTGAAAGTTTTTACAGCGTGAAATCTACTCATTTATTCAGGTCGCTGCCTTTAAAAGAATTAAGGTGAACTGGATTTACACAAAAATGAAAGTACCGTTTTGCACGGCCCTCTTCTTATAGCTTTCAAGTCAGCAGCAGGGGCACTCACTGGTGCTGCTTTAGGAACTGAAGCACAGCGGTAAGGTGAGGGGATAGGAGGGGAGCTGCGTGTCCAGCACACATGGTTGGCTTAGCTGAGTGTGGCAGTACGGCCCGTCCAGGAGGAGAGTGCTCGCTGTCGGAGTGCTGCTGTAGGTGGGCAGGTGGGTTATGTGGCTTGTCAGGCGTTACGAAACAAGGCAAGCTATCTTTACATTTCAGCATGGTGTGGTTTTGCAGCATGCTGTGGTTGGTCGGGCTGACAGCGCTGCACCCGGCTCTGCAGGTGGGGTTCTGCACACAGTGCCTCCACATCACTCCCACGTGGTTCCATGTCTCAGAGTTCCAGGTAGGACCCTCAGAGCTCAGTGCTGGCTTTCTCCAGCTGCCTTCATTCCTACTTTATGCTGGGTCTGGCTATGGCTGGCTCTTTGTGTCTGTGGCCCTCCCAGGGAAAAGGGGGGACGGTGCTGTATCTGCCTTGCCTCCATCATGGAGAGGTGTTTAAACCCAAGAGTCCCTGGTTATAAATCACTGGTCCTCCCAGCAGGAGGCCTGGTGGCGACATCTTCACGGAGAGTAAATTGCTCATGCTCCTGGGAGCTCTGCAGACACCTCGTATGCATGGGCTGCATACCTTTGCCATTTGAAAAGTCTGATAAGTTAGGAGGAAACTGCTTAAAAATTTTTTTTGTTTTTTTTTTGAAGAGGCACCTTGGTCTTCTTAACAGATTTCTTAAGCAGCATCTCTGAAGTAGTGTGCTATGGATTAAAATAGCTATTTTTGGAATGCTTTGGATTTCTGCTGTGATTTAACTCCCCTTTTGTCAGTAGGAGGAACTGTCTCACAGTTCCTGAAGAAGTGAAGAAACTGCAAGGGGGGGACGTAAGTGAGACAGAAAATGGAGAGCAGTGTTTTTCACTGTTGCACATACATCAGTAACTTTGGATGCTGCTTTTAATTAAGTAGCACAGAATTATCACGTAGGAATGACAGTTTCAAGCTGTCTGTGCCATTTTAGTAGGAAATAGCAGCTTTGTACGGGTTTGTTTCTCTTTGTAGCGTTTACCTAGTTTTTGTAAGACTTTGCAACAACTCTTCTATTACAGCAGGAAATATTAAAAAGCAATTCGTCAGGGCTGTATTTTTCTTTCTTAAGTGAAATTAGTGCTTGTCTGACAGCCTGAAGGCAGAAACCCATTGTAGGTGGGAGGCTTAGAAGTTTTTCCATCGTAACCAGTACGCGAGTCTCCGCTTGGACCTTAAGAAATCTTCAGTCAGTCGCAGAGTGTGTTAATCTCTGGAAACATCCACGCTTGGGATTCTTTACTGAAATGACATATGAGAGACGCCACATACTTCTGGTTTTAGAATAATGAACTTTGTTCATAAATTAAACCATTGGCATTAACTAACCTCTCATCAGTAGTGCGTTGCCCCCAGTAAGATTTTGTCCCCAGAATCTTTCTCACAAAGCTATGGACATGGGAAAGGGGTGAGAGGGTATGGGCTGGAGAAACAGTCTGATGCGCTGTTTCCAAATCCCTGGTGTGAAATAATCAGAGGATGTACGAGTGTCATATGTAACTTTGCCTGTCAAGTTAAAAGTCTCTTTGCTTTTCTTTGTTTTCTTGTGATTAATTTCTCACCATCATTAATACAGTCTGAATAGGAGTTTCCTCACGTTGTGAGGAAGTTTTATGGATTCTGAGTGCTTATTTTCATTTGTACACCTGCAAAACAGTCACCCCCTGCTCTCTGTACGCCAGAGTAATAACGGCTGAGCATGGGCAGCAGCTGTTTATGCTCACAGCATTGCCCGTGTGTCTGCATTTTCTCCTCCTGCCCTGGGCACGCATCTCTTACTGTTTTCTTGAAATTAAATGTTGCCTTTGACTTTGTCACCAACTGCTGCGATTGTCAGTGAAGATCTTTGTATGAGTAAGCAAAAACCTATACATGTTTTTTTTTCTCTGCTTTCTGTGGATGGGGATCTCAGGGCTTGTGCTCTAGAAGATGTACCACTTGCCTGATGGCAGTCTCAGTGCACCAATGTGGATGTAATTATCTGATACAAATTCCCCCAGCATGTGGCTGTGCTGGTACAATGAGTTTGTGTACTGATTTTATCCTTTTTTTTCCCTGAGTGTTTATTCACATTCTGCCTCTATCAGAGTAGATGAGATCTCAACAGGAAAACTGTCTTCTTTCAAAAGCTGATGTAAAACTGTAACTACTGTAGTGAAGTAGTTGATAATGTTGTGTTTATGGCCACTTCATGCACACGTGGGTTTGTTTTGTTGCACCTCAGTGTGTGTAACAGAAAATAATTTTCTTGTGGGTTTTGTTATGCTTTGATTGCTCGTATTGTACAAGAGGAACTCCAAATTTGATTGCTACAGAAATTTTAATAATGTAAATTCCATACAAAGGAGAGCAGTTAGATTATTTGCACGTATAGTTCAGTTTAGTAGAAAAGTAAAAACTAGAGGAGCTAAAGGGAATTGAAGTTAGAGAGTCAGGTGACGTTTAAAGGTAATGTGGTCAAACACTGTTTGATCCTCTTCGTCAGAAAACCCTCGTGAAGCATCAAAGCAAGAAAAAACAGATCATTTTCTGCGATTTATAGTGAACGTTGGACTTTTTTTTGCTTACAGAGGTTAGTGCTGCTCCTGGGCTGACCTGGCTGCCCTCATCCTCCCCGCAGCCTGGTGGTGTGCCGGGAACTTGCCGGTGCTGTGCTTGGTGGTGGGCTGCCGGAGCCTGGGTGTGCGCTCCTTACCGAGCGCTTTGTGAAGGAGCAGTAACACTGGGTGTTTTCTAATAAGCAATTTAAAGGGCTGAGAGAAATATCCAATTACATGTTGTAGGACATGATATCATCTCAGAGAATGTAATAGAGCAGAATGTTTAATTTTGTTGAAGTAAGATTATTTAATGAGCAGTTTTTCCATAAAGCAGTGTCTGTGCTTAGGCGGAAAGGAGCTTTACATATAAAAAAAAATTAACAGGACGTATCAGGATTATTAGAATTAGTCTTCTTGGGCCATGGGGTTTTCTTCTGTATTGTTTTCTTCTGTTTAAGAAGAGAAATGGCCCATTCTCTGTATTGATATATTTTCAATTTGCGGTTTGCACTAAAACAAAACACGTGTAGTGGGTCAAGAAAGAATAGTATGAAATAATTACTGGGGTTACCCGTCCTTGACAACAAGACATGACACTATTTAGTTTAGAGCAAAAAGTATTTGGTTTAGAGCAAAAACTATGTAGTTTAGACCAAAGTCAGTATTCAACAGAGACTGAGCTGCTGGCATCTGTTAACAGTGTTCATCGTTCAGCGCGTGGCATTTGAGCACAATCTGTTCGGAAGGGTCCTCAAACTATGTGGAGTTTCATGTCCCTTGTCTTTTGGAAACAGCTAAAATAGTTTAGTTACCTGGAAAATGTGTCTTTTTTGCTCTCAGTTTTGCCAAATTTGGTGATGTTTGAGAGTGATTTTATTTCTTTTTGTACACGCATCAGTGATGGCAAAGGAATGCTGTAGGGATTAGTGCAAGCCCATCTGTAGCTGATGTCTGTGCATGCTGACAGTGCCTAAGAAGAACTGCGAACACAAATTCATCATGAGATTTGAGTTTCTAAAGCTACTGTTAATGTTGTAGAAGAGAGGGTCCAGTTCACAGGCTTCTGTAACAATGGAGGGAGATGAATTTTGGCTTTTTCCCATTTGAAATTAGCTATGTTTAGGACAACAGTTTTTGAAGCTGTTGATGAAGTAGGGTTTTTTCCTACATTTGTCTGAGACAAAACAGCTCTTTAGTGAGAAAGTTATTTATCTTTGGCCAGACATTCATAGATTCCTACAATTAAATCCCAGTCCTCTTTTAGTCAATAAAAATTTCTACACTCTGGTAAAGATACAATTTAACTATGAACTTTCAGGCCATAAGGTGATTTTGATGCTGTGTGTTTTGACAGCCTGTTTTGATTACCAGGGGAGGTTGTGGTACTAGGCTCAAAGTAAAGCAACTTTGCTCTGACATCACTGCAAAGCTGTGTGGATACAGTTGCTTTCAAATAGTGTCGAATAGTACAATTGTGTCAAACAGAGCTTGTAGCTCACTCTTTTATTTTGTGCTTGGTCCTACAGTAGTGGCAAGGTTCCTTCACAAGTTAGTGGGTATTTTGACTGTGCTGTTTGGCTAGAATCTTTGTTTCCTTAAAGCTTAAATAATGGGTGAGTTGCATGTGTTTAGTTGTGAAGTGCAGTTGTGATAAGTGTAAGGGAACAAGTCACTTATAATGCACGTGAGTTGGAAATGATGTTAGCAAAATAGTGTTTTGTGATGTTAGCATGATGTTAGTGAAATAAATATGTTGTTGCTACCTCCCCAGTGGTTTGGTGTGGTGGCAATGAAGTTGGGATGGAGAGGGCAGTAGAGTTTGTCTAGTAACTTAATTGTCGTGTTTGATATGTATTAGTTACACATTGTTCACTCATTTTTTTTTAAAATATCTGATGCACTTAATTACTAATTAAACATATACAGAAATCTTTACTCATCTTTGACTTAATTTATCATAGTGAGTAGTGTTAATTATTGGTGGAAAACATTGAATCAGACAGGCATTAGTAAAACCATTGTATAATGCTGTGTAATTAATAATGTGTGTTTTAGAGAGCTCCATTTTTGTAAAGGAGTAAGATTGTAAGTTGAAACTGGTGCATACTAGTATGAAGGTTTCCATAGTACCTTTCTTTCGTTTAGTTTGTTATTGCCAGGACTTTTGTCCACAAAATGTCAGGAGACAAAGGGATGACATGAGATGTTAATTGTCTCTGCTTTATTTTTAGCTCAGCTCACTAGCAGTTGAAAACTGTTGTTGTATGAAAGCATAGAATGGCTTGGGTTGGAGGGGACCTTAAAGATGATCTAGTTCCAACCCCCTGCTGTGGGCAGGGTTACCACCCAATTCAGCGATTCCATTAAATTGGTTAATGATCTCTTTGTGGGCAAAAAATTCATCACTCCCTGTAGTGCTTTATGAACAAACTTACCAGAGAGGTGAGAAATAGAGAAGGAAATTGACATACATCAGGTCCTCCAAAACCTCTCTTTAGGAGCGAGGTTGTCATACAGCACCGTATTAGTGCTCGTTTTTCTTCTTGGTTGTACACATTTTGAGTTCTGGAGTTGATAATCCCTAGCCTTCCATGATGGGAAGTTAGTTTGTACACGTTTGCTTGTGGAAGGAGAAGAGCTTCTGCTAGAGATTTGGTCTGTGTTCTCCATGTGATGCTTTATAGTGGTGCATCCAGGGTCTTTGCTTGTTCTTCCGTAGTAAAGGTGAAGTAACTCTCTCTAGGTAGACCCTGATTTTCCTTCCTGTGCTCCCCAGATCACCCTCTACATGGCAGGGAAGTGAAAGTCTTGCGGGACAGTGGAGCTCGTTTATGCACACCTCTCCAAAGCTTCAATGCAGCATATTTTCCACCAATGGAGTGACTATGAGAGAAACCTTACAATTTACTTTCTCTAACACACACAGCCTTAGTAATTAAAGAAGAAAGCAGGGAGGATACTAAATAGACATTTCTGGATGTATGCTGAATGAGGCCTGGTGGGGAAGTTTAATAAGATAAGGGGAGGTATAAGTATGACTGGCAGTGGATTGCAATTGCCTACAATAAGTTATTTTTATCAGATCAAGTCCCCCTCTAATGTTAAATCCTCAGCCTAAAAAATGTTAGTATTACCACTTTAAAATCGCTTGTCAAATTGCAAGCCGTACAAGCTTGTCTTCACGAGCAACTGAACTTCATTAAAAGTCACCATCATGGGCTTGGTGATAGTGTCCTCTGATTTGCATTGTTTGATCCCTCCACAAATAATTTACCATCAGAATACAATGAGGTACACCTTCTTATCTTGCTCAGTGCTTGCAGTCTTCTTTACATTTGCTTATGCAATGTTTTGATTTAATTCAGTTGCAGTATCATTTGATCCTGCTCAATAGTTCAGCCCACTTAACTAGCAAGCAAGGGAATAAATTAAACCAATTTTGGACAGATTCTTTCTCTGTCAAGTGGGTTGTCTGGCAAACCAAGAGTGTAATAAATAGATTTTGTGGCTATGTACAGACTTACGTAGTAGGAAACAGCCATGCTTCCCAGTTTCATTGCATAATTCAAGTGGTGGGGTTATACCTGTGTTTCTTTCAGCAAAAGAAAAAAGCATTTTTTGGCTCCTGATTTAATGTTTTCCCAAAAAATAAACTGGTTATACCAGAAAATTGTGGGATTTATTTATTTATTTATTGCTACATTGCATGAAGAGATATTTAAGTGTGCATGTACGAGTGTATACATATACACCTCCATCCATTTATGTGATGACAGCTTTTGCCTCCAGTCAGGATCTGCCTCCTTCACAGTACAGAATACCAGGTGTAGCTTCAGGAGTGCCTGTGGTTGCAGGTCTGACCTGTTTGTCACTGAGAGGAAGATTTGGCCTCTGCTAATGTAGATTCGACTTGTGCTATTTTTTAAATTTCAAAGAGAATATTTTAAATAAGTAAACTTAGTTTCATTATTTTTTGTGTGACTATTAGCATTTATTGCATGCATTTCCATATAGATTTCCATGTACACATTTTGTTAGGCAAGTAAACAATCATATTCATTCTTTGTGTGCTACTGTGAATTCACTTTGGTGTAGAGGGCACCAGTGTCAGCCCAGGTGAACTTTTTGAAATGTTGGTCATTGTTGCTGGTACACTGCTGAGATGCCGCCAGAGTCAGTATTCATCCACTAACTGAGCATGAATCTTCTTACTGCCTGTGACTGGTTCAACCAAAATTGTGTCTTGTTAGACCCTGAAGATGTTCGCCTTCTAAGTTGAGGTGCTTTGAATCCCTTTTATATCCTTTTGTTTCTTGAGGAACACAATCATTTCACTCTTAGTCTAGTCAGAAGGTTAAAGGATTATTTCTGAGGCCCTGTTGGTGATTCATGAGAGGCAACCTGTGCACAGTGCTCCTTAACCCTCAGACCAACATAAGATCCCTTCAGCTCCGTGGCGGAACTCATGATGCCATGTCTCATGGCTGTAGAAATGGGACTAGAAAGTTGATTCACAGACAGGGTGCCTTTTTAAATAGATTACGTGAATGAAAAATACCATAACAAATATTTAGATTGTGCCAATTGTTGTCATCTTGTTACGTGACATTCACTTTCTTTGTTGTCAGGTACAAAAACCCTGGGGTCACTGTTCTCTCATCAATGCCCCACCATTGAGAAAACAACACCAACAGAAGTACAAAATCTTCCGATAAGTGCACAATCTTATTAATTTTAAAAGGTCAGGATTTAGCCGTCAGCTGTAGGTAGGACTTCTGCTGAATTAGTGTTCCTTGTGACTGTCTCATTGTATAAATGGAAACTTTCATGATACAAAGTTCAGAGAATATAGGAGCACTGGATGAGAGTATTGGACAAACTGTATACATGGAAACAGCCTCTGGATACTTCAGGCAGAGAAGATACAAAACAAGAGGCACTCAACAGAAATGATTGTTACATTGCCAGATGGTGTAAGGTAATTTAGAAAGAAGGAGCAAAGATATATTACCTACCCCAAGGTGCTTTCATTATGATTTGAATATAAAATGTGTAAAGCCTTAGATACAGGTGTTGGAACTGACAGTGGCTTAGAGCTGCGGTTTCAGCTTTATTTAGTTATTTATTTTTAAATTTATCTGAGAAAGAAACTCACTGGGTTCCTGAAGGCACCGCCGCTCCGGAAGTTAGTGAGCTTGGATTCCAGACTGTGCCTTACCTACCCGGTATGCTTGCTTGACCAGTGAAACCTGATCACCTGGTTCTGGCACTGCTCATTTAGGAGATATGAGAAACTTGCATTTCATTTCAGTTTGTGCATGCTGCCATTTTGGTATTTTTTATTTTAATGAGGTCTCATACTTTCTTGTTTGAAGTGGCATTATTGCCAAGGTTTTTCTTGTTCATTTGTCTTTTCTTGATCTTTTTTCTGTTCATATTGTTCAGCATAAGAAAAAAAAAGACATAAGAAGCTGGTATTTGCAATAGGATTGTGGTGTAACCTACCTGTCCTATGTATTTTATTCTCCAGATGAAATCCAATACCACCAAGCTATGTTTACTTAACACTGATCTTGTTCTTTTTGCACTTTCACACCTGTAAATGCAATTTCAGAGAATCTTGTACCTGTTGGGTTGATTAGAGGGGAGGTGAGCTACTTTTTTGAAGTGGTATAAAGAAAATAAAAAATAAATAGGAAAAAGCCTAAATCAACCAAAGCTTATGACATGTTTTAAAAATGTATAACCTTGGGCAAAAGGGGCCAGTTATTGGAGTAATTCTTGAGTAACCTAATTGTTTGATAAGGATCCTTGCCTGTTTAAGTTGTTGTTGGTTGTTGGAAACATTCCATTTCTAAATTTGTGTCTTACTGCATACCCTGAGGTATGTGTACAACCCACTGTAATTGCACACTTTACTATTTTATTAATTACAGCTGTGATAATACGTTGGCTCATGAATTCCCTCCAATCCAAGTATGGTCTCCTGATTGCCCAGGGTTCTGTGATTCCATTGTTTGTTCTGAGGAGGTGATGGAGGGCAAAAGCATGGTTTGAGGAACTCAAACCGTGCCCTCGAGCCTGTAGTTGGTGTGCTGTTGCAACCAATGGCTGGAAGGGTAGGGTATCTTTTTAATTTACCTGATGAATAATAATAGAATAGGCAGAAGTAAATTCTTACTGCGTAATCTCAAGTGCCTGAGACTTTGCCAGCTGGAAGGAAAGGGATGTGCACCTTAATTGGTCTTCCTAACCATAACAGAGCACCCCTTACCACCTCTTTGATCTGGGTCTCTGCTGACTCCCTCTTTGCCCGAGTGACTGGAAGACTCATACGTGATTTGCTGTAAGGCATGCAACTGTGAGCAAGCATCTGGTGTGCAGTAGCAGCTTCTGTTTTAATGAGCCTTAGGGGTAGCAGGCATAGGAGGATGTCCGTTCCCATTTTCTGTAAACTATGTCTGTGTCAAGGTACTCGAATTTGTAGTAGAAGAACAGGAAGCAGCATAGGTGGAGGTGCGGTCTGTGAAGGAGTTACGGAAATGCAGTGTGCAGTGTCTGTAGCTCTGGAGATGAATCATACCTTCCCTTGAAAGAGATGTAGCAGAACTCCGTAACCTCAGGTAACTAGCATTTGTTCCTCAGTGCCGTCCGGCCTTGCTGGAGCACCATCAGGCTCCGGTCCTGTGTTCCCATGGTATGGGCTGCTCTCCCAGGATGTGGTGGGACGGGGTGGTGAGGTCCCACACAGCACCTCGTGGGCTGCCTCCTTCCTGCAGTGGTTGGCATGGCTTTCCACAGTCTCTAAAACTGCTCATTACAGTGTTTGGCTCCTCTACAAGGGCTTTTCATAGCTGTAGCCCCTGTGGCTTGCTGCAGCATGGTTTTCTTTTGGAACAGATGGTGTCTTACGTAGAAAGTTACTGTATTTTTGTATCACTGATTTTTATTTATTTATTTCACTGTCTTCCTTTTTTTTTTCAGGTAGGCTTATAGCGTAAGTGCAGAATTTGAAATTGTTGTTGGACTTATCTTTGGTACATTAATCTTTCTGTTTGTGTACATATGCAGTATTTTGCAGAGCAGTGAGTGTGTTCTCAAGTGTTAATGGACACATTTTTGTCAAAATTGAAATTAGTTCAAAATTTTAAGGGAAAACAACCTATGAAAGAAGATCTTTGAAAAGAAAAGTAAACATCTTCTTAAACAAGCATTGTACTCACTCGTGTACAGTTTTGTTTTTAAGTCAGTAGATGGGTTTTCTGTATCTAATCTTTGTGTTGTGTTTTTTAATTGATATCATCTGGTCAATTTGAGGGAAAATGGTATTCCCATAAGAAAAATATTTATTCTAAATATTATTGTTGCCTAGGATCTTGCTGAATTCATGAGATACAGCAGCAGACAAGTTGATTTAATATTTTTAACATTTTTATGGTGTTTTCTCATTGTTTCCATGAAAGCAATTTCAATAAATATTTTTGCAATTGCTTTTGGTTTCTTGAAATTTGGTTACCTATTGTTGAAAACTGCAGGTTCTCAAGCATGGGTTTCAGATCTGTTTTGTCACGATTAGGCATTTGAAATAAAATATAAATACTTGAGCAGGCCCAAGAATGATCACTTGCTTTTTCCTTGTGTAGCTTCCAAGATGTTGTTTGTTCTGCCCAGTGAATCTCTAAGCTGATACTTATATGTAAAAGACATCTACAATCACAGGAGTTTGGTTCTGTTCAGTCAAATCACTTTCATATATTCATTTGGATGTATGTATACATGAGTGTATGTATATGCATGTTTGTACACACACAACACACGTAGACACATGCTGTCTGTGGACACTAACACATACTTCAAATAAATGGGATCATCCCGTCTGAAAAGCAAGGTTTATGTTTTCATCCTAAACCCAAGCCTTACTGCACCCTCTCAGCATTATTTTTCTCTCTGCATTGCATCACTTTTCCAGTAGCTTCTGAACATGTGGTCGTGTCCTTCTGTGTGGAAACCTGTCGAGGTACGTGGGAGGAGAGACCAGAGGACACCTGAGTAGTTCCCGATGGCCCTGACTTTACTCATGACTGGGTTGTGTCCTTCAACAGGAGCAGTCTGTCATGGTGCCACATTTAGTCTGGTTACCAGTCACAGTGAAAAACAAGCCCCACGCTTCTGTACTCTCTGCCACACGTGTTTGGAAGGTAGATGATTCCCTGCTCTCTGGTGTTAGGCAGTTTGGATCTTGTCATCTTTATTTGCCTTGTTTTCCTCATAAAAGCAGCACAAGATATTTGAGTGATCTATTTATAAGACTGCTGAAGAGAATTCCCTTAATGATGAGACAGTTCAACAAAAAAAATCTCAAGATAATGGCTTTTCCATTTGCACCTATAAAACATCGTTTCAAATGGAAGCAAAGGAATTATAAAACCCTTGTAAGTAGTTTTAATTCCCTAGTGATAAAATATAGTGGTTTTGTTCTAAGTATTACACAGATGGTTTGTAAAAGGTAAAAGTATAATTGAGTTTGTGGGAATCTGTAAAGGTGTTAAATTCTTTGTAGGTAGCCAACTTAAAGAGTTGTTTTCCATATATATTTGTATTTACCACAGAAAATTTCTGTTGTGGAATGAAAAAGCATGTATTCTCATCATTATATGAAGGGCACTAACAGTGACACCAGTTCAGTTTGCATCTGTCCATTTACTTCAAGTTTCAAAGTTTAAATAAACAAGACAATAGTTGCAGCTCTTTTAAAAATATTATGGTCTTAATTTAGATACAAAGTATATTGCCAAGATCAGATGGAACTTTCTCATGTCAAACCACGGTAAAGATGGCTTATACCTTTCCTCAACTAATGGAGCAGTAAGGTGTAATTGCCTGAAGATTAACTTTTGGGATGTGGATAAGTGTATGAATATGCTGCTGTTCCTTACTGTATCCTGTTCTTTAGCAGACAATATATGGCGTATATAGGTGCTTATATATGTATAATAACGCCACATTGACAACCTTCAGGATTAAGTCTCAAGTCAATGTCAGAGCAAGCAGCAGTAGAGGTTTCTTCATGCTATCTGGGCAATGAATCTTCGAGATAAGCTGTCTTTGAACAACTTAACTCTGAAAAAAGGGTAGAAAATAAATCAGCTCATATCCTTCTGGAAGGATATGTTTTTAAAAGCATTTTCAGAATATTTAGTTAAAAAGTTTAATTGTAAAAATGTTATCTTTGACCTTCTTGTAGTAAAATGAGCAGCTTGGGTAATCTAGTGGCATTGCATGTGTCCAACAAAAGATACGTTTCATTATAACTCTGAGATACAGACTGATGGCTCCCTGGTTTCAACTCCAATACTCTATTACTGGGGTTGAAAGGCTGGGTACAGTTCCTGGTGTGGCCACAGGGTGGTTGTTGCAGAAGCACAGCAAAAATCCTCTTCAGCTAGCGATGATAGCATGAGATGAGGGTCAGGACAAACGTTTTCCAAACTCCTTATGATGTTTTTCATTGAGGTACATGGATGTGTGTGCCACTATTTGAAAATCAGCTTGTATCAGCTGGAGCATTGCAACCCAGCCTGTCTCAGCGTACAAAAGGAAGACCTGGTGTTCCAGTGACCAGCAGATGCTGCTGGGACATGCTCATTGTGAATGACTGTTTTTATCACTGTATTTTTACTGCCCTGGAGGCATTCAAGGCCAGGTTGGATGGGCCCTGGGCAGCCTGGTCTGGTGGGGGACAGCCCTGCCCATGGCAGGAGTTTGGAACTGGATGCGCTTTAGTGTCTCTGCCAACCCAAACCATTCTATGACTCTAAGATTTTGATGTGTTGTTCAGAGACTAATGAAAATGGCTCTAGAGCCTATGCCATGGGTCAGTGTGTGTGGTGCTGTGGGTGCATCCATTGCTGTGCCTGAAGCGAGGGTCACCTGCACCCACAGTGCTTCCTGTGGGCAGCTGTGATTGGCTGCCCAGCGGTGGACACCGAGACCTCCCAGTACTCTCATTCGAGTCCCTAAGAGTGCTCTCTATCAAAAAGCCTTTGGAGTGTAGCGGTAGGGCAGTAGCGGTAGGTAGGACTGCAAGCCAACCTCTCCCTTCACTTGCCTGGTAAGGGTGCTGATGGTTTAGTTAGGGTCACAGGGGGAGTCACCGAATGCTCAGTGTGCATGTGCCATGACACAGCTCCTGCACCTTCACTGACTTCCATACATCAGGCCCTTTCTTGCTTCAGAAAGGCAGGGGGGAATTAATGAGAAGCATCTGCATTCACTTTGCTGCATCGTCAGCCATCTCCAACAAGGGAATCCTGTAGTTTTACACTCCAGTTTTTCCTTAAATGCGTACACAAAACATGTTTTACTCTGTGGGATCCAGAAATGTGTAAGGCTTAATTTCCAGATGCCTGCAGAAGTATGGGCTGCAGCGAGAGCTGAGCGCATCCCTACATTGCAGTAATATTCCTTACACAAGCTGAACAAGAAAAACCAGAGCAGCACGGTTCCTGAGCAAATATTGTTTCTAGTCACATAGGATGCTTTGCAGCTGAGTCTGGTAACATGCTGCTCATCTGTTTTGCTGTGCAAGCACAGAGAACACTGTTAGCAGAGAAGCCGCTGCTGGTTTCTCCTCCAGAACCTCCCTCCTTGCCACACGTTGGAAATGACTGAACTTTGGCCCTCAATCTGCTGACACCCTGAGGGAGTGTGAGTGTAATGACGTCTTTGCTTGTTTCAGCTGCACAACAGGAAACGCTCATGGCCTCCCTGTCTTCCTGCGCTGAGCAGCGCTGCCTTTTCTCCCTCCCTTCCCCTGCAGCGTGGCGGGCTCAGACCCGCTTCCAGGTCACTCTGCCGTGCACTGTGCCCGCCCCGTGCCTGGGCTGCTGGCCGCTCACTGTCACCTTCATGCCAGTGCCGGGTGTGGGGCAGCTTGTGTAGAGATTTTCCCCTGGAGAAGAGAGTCCAGTCATGTCGCAATGGCTCACTGCACAGAGCTTGTCACTGGATGCGTCTCGGCTGGAAGGAACAGGATGGTCAGGTGAAGGTTTGCCGTGGGGAGGCCACATCACTTGCATAATATAGAGGACACTGTCAGGTGGGAGTGCAGGGAACGTGGCCCCAATAGTGCTGAGTAATGCTGAGCGTGAAGGGCCCGATGAGATTGCTGTGCCTTGGTGGAGTGGGGGGGCTCGCTGCTTGCAGAGCATCGGCAGGAAGCCTGCTTCACCCTCTCTAGCTGCGGCTTTGTACTTGTAACCAAAGCAGGGATATGAGTAAGAAGGGGTGTTGAGAAACGCATGCGCTTTGCAGCTAGCTGAGGGCAGAGCATTTTGTCTCATCAAAGGCAGCCAAAACATTAAAGCAATGCGGAGCTGTACGGAGGAATTAATTGGTTCAGTATTCAGCTGTTATCCTCTAATGAATGGGGTGCGGGGGGGTCACTTGTAAAAAAAATGAATCACATATGGACCGGTGAATTTGCGTATTGAGGTGTGAGAAGAGTGCTGATTAGTCTAGAATACAGCATCCTGAATTTGCAAGATTGAATTAACTTTGAACGTAACCAGTTCTGGTGCAGTTAGTTATTTATTTGGTTAATGTTGCAGAGGTGTATTATTAGAGGCATCTATAAAGAGCAGCTTCAGTCTGCACTCTGTAATAAGCAAGTTCTGAATTTACCTCATTAATCTGTCGCACTACCTAGAAAATAACTGTTGTTTTTAACAAGCCGGAGTTATGTAATGTGAATCATGCATAGCATGATGCTTGCAAGCAGGGAAAAGCAAGATGTGCAAAGAAGTAACGGCATTCAGCCTTCTGCAGAATAGGATATGACAGAGTTTGGAAATGAAATACTGTGTGTTGTTACTCTCAGCTGTAGAGACAAGCTCCAGCTATTCATTATGAGAGTGTGGCTTGAAACAAAGTCTTGAGATGGGAATGTTTAACAGACAGAAGAGTGAATTTGCTCAGCCATGTGCAGTCCTTGGAGGGTTTTGTATCTGTGCCTGCCAAATTCCACCCCCTCCGCCCCCCTCCATGTTGTTTTTCCTCTAGAAAAGCAGTGTAGAATAATAAATGTGAAAAGTCTCATAAATGAGACTGATTTCATGTGTAAAAGAAAATAACTTGATGAGCTGTGATTGCCCCTATAAATTGGTATATAAATCTCCTTTCTTCTTCTAAATATGCCCCTATAGGATCATTAGGCATGTGTACACTACAATAGTCCTCTGTCTCAAGAGATTTTACAACCGGTTTATGGAAAAGGGGAAGCAAGTGGTTATATGAATGCGTTAGAATCAAAGCAATTGATTTTAAGTCAAATCTCTCTTCAATCGTTTCTCTTTGACAACTTTCTCTGCTGTTATTCAGTTTTGATCTTCAAAACCATACTGAGATGTTAAGCTTGGGATAATGTTTTACTCTGGTAGCATGGATACAAATATTAAATAATAATATTAGGAAATAAAGGACTGACAGTAAAAGCTTTTTAGGAAGGGAATGGGAATGATGTCAATTTGGGAAAGGAATGATTTAGTGTTCCTGAACTGCTTTTCAAACTGTCCTACTCCTTGTCAAGTTGACCAAATAATTCTGTATATTTTCTCTTTCTTTCATATAAGGGTAAAATATAAGCTGTAAGCTGTGGAGAAGGACTGCTAGCTGCTGTATTTTGAGATTTTACTGTTATTAGTAACAAATATGCAAAACCAAGTGTTGATATTTATGGTCTTCATTTATCTGCTACCATATGTGCTTGCGTATGCTGTGGTTGATTATGCATCAGTGCAGACAGCAGCAGAGATGTTGCAAGGAGAAATAGAACATCTGCAAGCTGCTCCTGTAAATAGCACCATTGCTGGCACTCTGAACCTGGAGAACAGGGGATGAACAAGCACAGATGAAAACATGGATTTTCTCACGCAGGAGGGCACTCAGGTCATGAACAAGGATGTTGAAAAAGCATTTTAAGGAAGTGGATTATGTTGCTCTCATTATGTCCTTATTTTCTAAACAAACACAGGATTGCTCTTAGACTATCAGTGCAGCATCCTGCAGGAGGAACTTGCTTTCTATGAGAGCTTAAGAGAATTTCAGTCTTTAAAAGAATTTCAATGTATCTTATTGAATTGACTTAGTTTTGTGTAGTTATGCATTACTGTTACAGTGGCAGAAGCATACAGCCAGGTGTAGAAGTAGTGCCACATAAGCCTACCAACATCTGGTAGGTGGGGAAGGACCCTTTCCTGAATTTCTATGGTTATAACTAACTACAGAGTTCATCAAATGTTTTCTAGTTGTTTTGATTCCAATACTCTTTACTTTTGATGCCATAATATTTTTTGACTAGCAGTAATGTCCTGTCTGCAAATCTGTGGTTTTCTTAATGCAGGTGAATATTACGTAGGGGCATAAAATTAAATTATTGGCATTTTCTTGCATACTGTCAACAGTAGCAAGATCACAGTTTTATGGTGTGATTACTTAGGAGTGTTTAAGTGTCCTTTGTGTGAATTTCCCCTTCTCTTTCGGATGGGAAGCAAGGGCTGCTTTCCGACTGCGGTGTGAGATGTGGCCAGTACAGGAGAGGCTGGCCTTGGTTTCTGCTGGGATTTCTCTTGAAATCAGGGCAGCCTGAATGAGCAAAGCAGGGCAAGCAGGTGGCTGCTGAGTGAAAGAAAATACCACGAGTGATGCTGCTGTGTATGAGGGTGGTGGGGGGTGTGTGTGCGTGTGCAGAGAGTGGCATGTCGAGGAGCAGGCTCTCACATCCCGGGGTCCTTGAAGTGATCGTCAGAGGTTAATAGTCTGGGTCAGAACGCTCTGCAGAGAGAGGTTTCTTGCCCTGGGAATTGTGGTATACAATTGTCTCATTTTCCGTGCCTCTCTTAAAAGCCAGTGGTATCTTGTCCATTCAACCCCCTCAAGTATCCCCAGGTTATCAAGTTGTTCCCATGTTGTAGCAAAACTTGAGATTATTACCAACTCAGCTTCACTATTTTTGCTGGTTTAAAAAAAAAAAAAAAAGAAGAAATTTAATTTACACTAATTACTCAGAACTCAAGATGCTCAGCATGAAAAAGGCTAGGTGCAAAATAGGATTAAATATGTAAAGGAGAAGAATACATTGTGTATTACGTTTTTCACGTTTTATGCTCTGTATGTCATTACCAGCCCATCTGCAAGAAGAATTCTCTCAGCAGATTGAGACAGTTTTTCAAAAAAAAAGACAGGCATACAGTTAGGTCGATAAATTAAAAACAAAGTTTTAGTCTGAGCAGATTAAGACAGGGGAGTTGTAATAAAATCTCATTATTGCAGGCTTACTTTCTCTTAACTGTGGTTACTCTGTGGTCCTTGACATGATCTGAGAAGCTGAGCAATGGACGTGCTTTCTTGAGGCTGTACTGCTGAAACACGCATTTTGCATCCCCAAACTTGTGTGTGTGTATGTGTCTGAAATCCTCTAGGTAGCACTGAAGGTTGTGTAACCTTAACCCTGCATGTGACCGTGAAATTGCTGTGGCACAGACAGATCACAATTCATAGTGCGTCTGCTCTTTGGGGAATGAAAAGTAAAAGTTTCTGTGCAGTCCCAGACAAGACTGGCCATGGGGGTAGGCTGAATGCACCGTCAGTCCTACGGGGGTGAGTGCAACGAAGCACTGCTACTGCCATGGTACGCTCTTCTTTGGAAACACCAGTGCAACATGCATCTGCATTCCAGAGAGCTTGTCTCGCCATCCAGAAATGCATATGCTCTCTTTCTTCACCTCAGCTGACCCTGGCTTTGAACCCTCCCAAACTCTGGAGATGTCTGTAGCTAGACTGTGCTTTGTGAATGCACTTTGTTTTTCTAAGTGCAGCGTGAAGATTTGGTTTATCTGCATGGAGAATGCCTGCTTGAGCAGTTGCTTTCCACAACGCAGCAGTTGTGGATCAAAATCCTTTCTGTGGTGGTTATCCCAATTCAATTCATTCTGCAGCAAGTCGGTTTTGCTAGGGTGCTGTGCTAAGGTACCTGGCTGCTGTAGTGAGAGAGGGAATTTTTCGTTTCTGCCTATATGTAATTCTTGTAGATTTGCAATGAAACCATTTTTTAAAGATAGTCTGAAAACTAGAATAACACTCCCTGCTTCAGTGCAGGGAGTAAAACCTGTAAAACTACTTCTTGTGTTTGCTCTTGTAATTTGAACACTATACATTAACACGAGAAATGACAGCGTCCTGTGCATAGAATATACATTTGAGTTTATTTTGGCATGTTTTGCTGTCCATCATGTGTGATCACAGATACTCAGCAGTATGCAGCTGGTGTGACGTATTTGCTGTAGTTCTCTACCTGAGGAAACACAGTCTAGTGACTAGCTGTCCGGGAGGGACTTAATGCCCACAGGGTCAGTTCCTCGTTCTGCTACACAGCTCATGGGTTTAGGGTAAGGTTCATACCACCTTGCACTGATTTTCATGTGAATTAAATTCAAAAGTATGAGTTATGCACAAAAAAACCTTTGTTGTGCAGTGCTCTCTTTCAGTACCACTTCCTCACCAGACCAAGATGTCATGTAGACAGACACTATTGATCTCTATAGAGCTGGTAGCAGCTTTGTGCTAACACTGATTGCAAGATGTGAACTTTTTTTTTTTTTTTTTGATTGTTTTTAAGTGGCCATTCTCTGAGCAATCAATAATTGCACTATTTACTATGAGCAAACCGCTGTTAAAGACCATATGTGCCATGGCAGAGGTCAGGCTACATACGGCTTTGAGGCCTGTGGGGTTCTGTCTCCTTTGGTTGGAGTGAAAATAGCTGGGCTAAGGCAGAGTCAGAAGCTGAGGTGCTGAGAAGGGCAACTTGTGTAGGTCTGGATCCAAACATTAAATGCTCTGTTTAGAAGAAGAAAGGGTCCTTTTTTCCTCCCAAACTGGTAAAATTCAAGGTGCAAATTTGAAATGGAAGACATTGTGTTGTGCTGAGTGTTAAACAGCAGCTTTGAGGAGTGCGGGGCAAAGATATTTTTGCTGTGCCATGATTAAATGTGGGCAATGCAGAATGCCCTGGTTTTAGTCAGGTTTTTTCAACTTTGTGAAATAGGCATTTTAAAATATCTAGGCAGTTTGGACGGTAACTGACCAGAGCAAAGTCTGGTGTAAGATGGCTGTTGGGAACCCTGGAAAATGATTGTGGGTCTGTAGGGTGCTGCAGTGCTTCCTGCGGGAGGAAGATCGCGAGGACTCTCATAGGCCTCACCTGGAGAGCTGTGCAGCATCTGTGGTAGGTGTGGGTCAGCAAGGTGCCATGGGCAGCCCCAAAGCCATGACAGTTTATACCAGGTGATGGCATGGTCCTGGGTAACCACTGAGATGCAGGAGATGGAAGCAGATGACCTCCAGAGGTCCCCTCCAACCTCAGCAGCCTGTGACCCCATGATATGGCCTGTCCTTCTGTGCCTGAGGTCAGTGCAGTTACCTTGGCTTCCGCCCTTGTTCAGGATGCTGTAGCAGAGCTCTGTAAATACCAGCTTGGGAATCAGAGCTGGCTGTGGTGGGGAGTGCTGTAAAGCTAGCCTTTGCTATGTTCCTTCACCAGCAGCACACATCTTGCTGACAGGCCTTTCTGGGAGAACGTTGCTCATCACAGCTCTGTGCTCAGACCTTGCAGCCTTTCACAGCCCTGCTTCCAGCCTCTGTGAGTGGGTGATGCTGTGGGGCCGGGGCCATGCAGGCAGCAGGGAGGGCTGTGGTAATTTGGGTAATTTAGATAATTAAACTTGTGCTCTTGATACTGCTTGCCTTGCTTCCTTCTGTTTTGCCAGTCACCCTTCTGGCATATTCAGGAGGATGTGCTGCCCACTGGCAGTTCTTTCTGCTCATCTCATCCCCTGCCCAGCAGCTTGTGTTGCTGGGATGCCTCCTGCATGCCACTGCACCCATCCTTGCCTTCCAGCTGGGTGAGCGCTGCCTAGCAAATGCAGAGAGTCCTGTGATGGGTGGAAAACACTGCATGCACACCCAGTGAAGAAAGGAGCCCATGCTGAGCCAAATACCTGCCCTGTGCTTGCTTTGCAAAACGCCTGAGTGGAACTTTAATTCCAGGCAGATTCCTAAGTGGTAGTGAAATCCCTGGGTCCTGTGCATGCTCTTGATGTTAAGTATAGGCATATATACTTTGTGAATAGAAATGGCTGATTGAGCTGGAGCCAGGATGGAGAATTTTGGGACTCCTGCTGTTCTGCTTACAGTATTTTGCAGCAGAATTTAAGGCTGAGGAATGACACCAACTGGATCCACAGAACAATCTGCTCCTGTTCCCGCGAATTCCAAATTATTTTCCTTCTCACATGCAAAGTTGTACCAAGAGCTGCATTTAAAAACCCATCTGTTGTCCATATTATATCAATAAAAAGAAAAATTTTAGACTTCTAAAGTATTCTGGTTACTGGCTCCATACTGCTGTCATCTGTCTTTCAACTACAAGCCATTCCTTGTCGTTGCATTTACTTGTAGCCACTCAGTCTTTCCCCCACCAACAAATGAAACTCCTAGTTGCTTAAAGTGCAAAGTGGGAACAGGATGCTAGAAACTAGTAGTGACTGCTTTTGAAACAAGATGGTTTTGATAGTATGAAATAGATAAATTGATGTGACAGTTTTTGTCTTACAAAGTGTTGGAAATTGTAATAAATTAAAAGTTGTTTCTTTGTATTTTTCATTACACTGATATTTTTGAAGTCTCATCAATGTCTATAAATGTTTTAATATAATTTGACTCACAAATATGTAATGCATAAAAATGGTAGTTTTTTGTTGCTTGTTAATTCTTGCAGCAAAATAATTTTCTAAGTGCAGTGCTACTGATTATAATTCACGCACTGCTGACCCCACACACATCAGTCACACACCTTTCATGACAGATACAGTATTTTTCCACAGGGCAGCAGTTAAATTCATCTATTTTATTTTGATTTGTTATTACATCTGCGAAAGCCAATTGTTAGGGAACTAGAGAGACAATATTATGTAATTTCAGATTTGCAAGACAAATTGTAACTGTAATGAGTGCTCAGACATTTGTGTGCATATATGTGTTTATGCTTGTTACAGCTTCATGGCTTTTCTCCCACTGTTTTAAAACAGGGCTTTTCAATTTTTCAAATACTGCACCGCATCCTCCCTGAAAAAGTCCACAGGAGTTGTATATGAGATGAGAGCTTTACAGCCGTTTCTCTTACCAAACATGAAGGTGGTATGGATCCTAAGTGATCCATCTCACGATAGACTAGGTAGACTTATGTTCATGAGAAGGTCGGTGTTGATGCCTGTATTCCTCCTGAATCCTCCTCAGGATTTGTGGTTAATAGTAGAGCAGCGTCTGTGCTAGCTGGTGGCCGGACTTGTTCAGTTCTTCCCCAATATGACGAGCCCAGTATGCTGTCTTCACATGTGGTTAAATATCTGCTGACCAGCTGATTTTTCCAGAATTTCTGGTTTGGGTGCCTAAAACCTGGTCTGTTATCTCAATCTCTCTTTGCAAATGTAGTATTTCTACAGGCTCACTTGAACAATTTCTCTTGAAAATTGCAGCTCCCTGGTGGTGGAGTGTTTGGGAGGAGCTCGTGCAAGAAAGGTTTCTACCCGTGGAGAAGGATTTTGAGGACAAGATTTGGGATAATCCCGGGGATAATCCCACAGAGTGAGCAGCAGATTTCAGACATCAGCTGGGGATAGCCATGGTACTGTAGCATGTTGTCTAAAGTATTTGCCTGATACTTTCAAAGAAGCCTGCAGGTGTGATGGACCTTTCTGTTACTCAATTTCAGTCCTGAACATTTGTGGGTAGAGAACTGTAAAGCAGTGAGCATTTTCAAAGTTCTTTCTGGGCGAAATGCATTTCTATAAAATAAGCTGTATGTGTTGTTTATGGATTCATACCGTGAATGTAAAGGCTTGACAGGTTTGAAGTACGCATGGATTGCATACAGTTAAATGTACAATGAGCACAGGGTGTAGGGTGTTTGTAGGAAATAAACTGGTGTCTGCAGCAGCAGATTGTTGTGGCTGTGCTGGAACAATGTCAGATTCAGGGGATGTTATTTGGCAGTGCCCCACCTGGGGAGGACCCAGGGGAAGCTGTGGGGGCCTGGGTAGCGGCAGTCATGTCTGGTGAAGTGCTAGCTAGAGCACTCTGAACAACAGCCACAGGCGAGCTGTCGAGCCGTGTGTTACAGTGGCCAGGCCTACTTCCTTCCCGCCTTTCTCTAGGCACATGGGTGCACCTGCAGGTGCCTGGTGAAGTGCGGACTTCAGCTTTTAGCAGTGCTGCATCTCCACACGTCTATTTTCTCTGTGGATTCTGTGGTGTCTTGCAAGCTAAACTTTTTTTCCTTTAAGGAGGATGCTAATGGGACCTTTCTTGTCTGTTTGAGCACAAATTTGGATTCAAAGGAACTTCTGGCAACTTGGATGCTTTAAGATTGCTGCCTCTGTTACATCTTTTCAGAGAAATTATTAGGGGAAGAGACAGGTACAGGCATGCTGTTACAGAGAGTGTGATTGCAGGTCTTTTTTACTGAGGAAACAAGGCTACAAAAGAGATCTTGAGAGGAAGGCACATTTTATTCCTTCGAGAATACTTTTGGAATAGGAAGCTCTATGAAAATGGTAAAGTGTTGAAATTGTGAGATAGAAGTGATTTATTATATTCTCCATGATAATGTCTGAAGGCTTCTATGGAGATGTAGGCTTCCTCATCTTCAGACACAACCGATTTACAATGTACATATCTGACATAGATCAAGATGAGGAAAGGAAAGAAATGTTATCACAGGAATCACAGTCAGGCAGGTGGTGAGATGCCCTTCAACGTTTGATCTGAAACCCAGGGCAGCTGAAAGCTGAGTCTGTTCCTCCATCCTGGTAAGATGTGAGCACTCCCAGCAGCAGGTGTTGCACAGCCTTGTGATGCTGTGTGAGCTGTAAGCCCCGTGTTAAACCTTCAGCAGACCTTCTTCCAGTGAAGCTTCTGACGTATTTAGAGTTTATTACATGTCTCTTTGTGTTGCGATTCAGACCTAAATTTGTTTTATTCTGAAGATTAAAGGTCCTTTCTGATATAAAGCTCATCGATTTTTTGAAGATTTATGGAATAATGTCAGAGGCTGCTATTTTAAAAAACATTGTTGCCTTGCAAAAGTGAATTTCATGTTTCTTTGTCTAGTAACATATTCAGAGCACTCGGAAGGAAGTTTCGGAGTAAGGAGATTTCTGCCCTGGGGAGGTAGTATCCTGTGCTTTAGTTAGGTCATGTCAGGCCATTGTTTTGCTTTTCTTATCATAGCGATCTTGTGTCTTTATTCATGCTCAGCTGTGGACTTGAGTTTCCTGGAAGAGAGTGAAATAATTAAGAATTAATACTACAAAATCATATGTTCTCCATTTGTAGCTAGGTTTGTTTAGTTGAAGGCAGTTCTTATCTGTATACTAATAAGTATATAAGTAACAAGTATATAAGTAACAAGTAATATCTTGTCTCTGTGGTGCTCAGAATAGCTGAAGAGCAGCATGATAGCTCTCTGTGAACATGAGAAATGGAGAGATTCAAGGCCACCCATCAAATGGCTCGTAGCACTTGGAGCTCTGTCTGATGACATCCCTACCTGCCAGCTGCTGCTCTCTGCTGTGCCTCTGTGATCGCACTGGTGCAGGGGTGGGGAGGGGTGCAGTGGATTTATCGGTCCACATGTGGCCAGGAGGACAGCTGGGTATGCAGGAGGGATTGTCACTGTGAGGAGCTCGTAAAGCAGGCTGGTGCACGGGGTGCCAAGGAAGGGTGTGTGGAGTGCAATGCTTGCTCTTAAAACCTGCTCATGGCTACACAGGATCATGGAGCCTATATACTGGTCTGGTGAGAGGAGCTGGTCAGGAGGAAGAACACTCCTGGCAGAAATTGAGAGCTTACATTGCTGTGCAGTTGTGGCATGTGGTGGAGCAGCAGTTCCCTAGGGATTGCTGCTAATGGGATGGCCAAAGCCTTGCCTGGTAAGTCTGGCTTGGTGCTAACTCCAGAGCTGGGATATCCATCTGAGTGATGTGAACAATAGCGTCTGCAGTCACAGCCTGGGCTGCACGTGTGTCTGCTGTGCAGATCAGCTGCATTTCCATCAGGATTTCTAGCACTGGCAGTGAGGCACTTTTCACCAGAACTAAGCTCATCTTCAGTAGATGGAGGCATGCAAAGGGGAGGCTTCTTGAGTTTCACACACATGAAGCTTTTTCTTGGGAATTT
Organism: Penelope pileata; assembly: GCA_013396635.1. NCBI lineage: Eukaryota > Metazoa > Chordata > Aves > Galliformes > Cracidae > Penelope > Penelope pileata. The sequence goes on along the minus strand of WBMW01005660.1, from coordinate 541,173 downwards.
GTTATTCCATTTCCTCCAAGTCTTCCTCAGGGAAACACCTGATTTGGGTTACCTGTGGGTTTTACCCCAACTCTCCAGTTGTCGCTATCTACCTCTAGATTGCAGCCACAGCTTCTGCCTGTGCCATCCCCTCCCTGGCTCCCCGCTGGCACTGGGTGGAGTGCAGCACTGTGTCTCTGGGCCAGGGAGCACGGAAGGGTGCCAGCAGGCAGCATCCCGGGCTCTCCAGCCAGGGGCACAGATAGAAACAAATGGCACCTGCTGCAGCGCACTAGTGGCAGGGGACAGGTCTGGCTGGGAGCTGGAGCCAGCCTCCTGGCAGAGGTTGTGCTGAGGCTGTCTTCGTGTAAGGGGCAACATCAGAGAGAGGTGAAGTGCGCAGCTGTAAGAATAAATGTGCAGAGTAGCAAACTCACACTTCTGTCTCCTCTATGGCAGACTGTCCTTTTGCAGAGCAAGGTGGCATGCCCAGCCCCAGCTCCAGGCTGCCCTTGGCACATGCACTGCTACGTTCCAGGTGCACGTCCGTGATCTCATCCTGAAAAATACGACTTTACCTTCCACTTACCCTTTTGGAGATGGCTTGTCAGAGCAACATGGTACCGCAAACTTATCCTGCTTAATGTCAGCTAATTAAATTCACTTTTGAATATAGTACTAAGCCAATTTAATTCTGTCTCTCAGAGCCTGCGGAGACGGTTGTGACTCTCAGACAAGTTCTGTCTCTGATTAGTGATCAGATCTCTTTGTAGCCACTTCAGACTGACTCTATCTGTCTTCTGTGTGTCTCTCACTGGTCCTCCTGTTAGGGGACTGGCTGTTTTTTCCCCTGCTTTCACAGCCCCAACATGTGCTGTCATGTCTGACAGCATACTCCGTTTAATGACAATTGTGCTCTGATTTGAAAGTTTGAAATGACTGTTGCTGGAAGAGAAATAGAAATTCTTGTGAAGTGCTCTGGATGTTAGATCTTGATTTAGGAGGCCGCTTTTCGGAAGCGCTGGTCTCGGCAGCGGTGAGGATGTGGGTGACCTTCTCGCACCGTGCTGGCATACTGGCCTCCAGATGATCGCTGCATCGCAGCCTCTGGTAATGGTTGCAGCCTGTCACTCTCAATATATCTCGTGATCACTAACGTTCATGAAAATGAGGTGCAGAATTTAAAAAAGGAATTAGTCAAAAAAAAGAGAAAGGTCAAAGGAAGTCAGAGTGAGAAAGAGAACAATACACTTAATTAATTGAGTGGTGCTGATGGAGTATATCGTGCCAGAGGCAGTCTGGTGGATATTTTCTGATTTTAAATGCCCTCTGTGTGGGTTATCAAAGAAGATTCAAGAAAAAAATACTGCTTGTCTGGGGGTTTCCATTCAGTATTTTTCGTTCTGCTCCCTTTGTGCAGCTTTGTGCCAGGCAGTGTGGCTGATCTCATTTCCAGCCCCCCAGTGCTGTCTGGTGGAAGGTACATGTACACTGCAATGGAGCTTTCTGGTGCAGTTTATCCTATGTTTGTAGCTGCATTTTCTTTCTCTTCTTGTTTCCCCTCCTTGTTGATGCAGTTTATTTGTGTTATGGCATCACAAGTGCAGAAATGAATTGCCGTTCTCAGCCATGTAATTCCCGGTTACTGAGAAACTACCGCTCTTCTTCATTCCAGGATGTAACCAAAGAGTGTTTGGAAACACAGCTTGAGAAGCAGCTTGCATTGCTGCTTCACTGCACTTGTTCTGCACAGAGAAGAGGTCTTCAGTGAGCGTGGATGTCAATCTAGCATATTTTACAGGCAGCTGAGTCACCCATGTTTTATGTTGCCCTGTAAAGTGTACACGTGCTGTGGTGTCTGTAATGTAGCTTTGGATGTCAGAGAGAACTGAACAGGAGCTTTCTCACCTTTACTGCCATAATGCTTGACTTCTGACACAGACAGATGCCAGGAAGGTAAAGCTTGAAACTGTAATTCCTTTCTTAATTCCTTAAATTTCTTGTGAGGAAAGGAGAGGAAAGGATTTTTCTTTCACGCAAGTTCATGTGTTTACTGATCATTAGTTACATTTTTCCTTTCATTTTAAAATACATTTTTCTGAAAGATTATTCACAGGTACATTTTCTATAATTAGAAGTTATAGTTTTTCAAGACTTTATTATAAAATATATGTATCTGGGGAATTTTTGAGGCTTACTACTTGGACATGATTTTAGTAAACAATTCGATGCCTGTACCTAGCCAATCTAACCACGTGGGCTTAGATGTTTTGTCCATTTTATGAGTCCTCATTCATTTTTCCAGTCAGCAAACAATATTTATTGAAGCTGGAGAAAGAATCATTGAAACCTTGCTGAGCCCTAGAGCACAGCAGTGCTTTGTAGGGGTATTCCAAACACCCATGTCTGTAAGTCATCTTCAGCTCTGTTGGTGTGAATATGTTGTATGTGTTAATGTGAACATTTATGGAGCAAAAGATTGTAAATTTTCTTCTTCAGTGTCGTACTATATTGTAAGAAAATAATTCTTTGGGGCAAAAGAGTAACCAATCTGTAGTTCATTATGTATAAATACAGTTATAGGATTGTTTTCTGACCAATAGACTCAGTTTTGAGAAGCAATTGCACACTTCTGTGAGAGTGAGCTGACAGCAAAAATCACATTTCAGCTTCCATTAATTTTTCTAACTGTGGCTAATGTTTGCATTTCGTTAAAAGTACGAACATACTGCTCATGAAAATGAAGGTCTTAATTGATGGCACTGGGGATTACTGTCTAGCCATAGTAAATATACCATTTGGACAAGAACTGTGTGTATTTTCTTACAGTTCTCTCTTTCTGCAGAGACTGTATTGATTTGTGTCTTTAGTTCCCAGTCCTTCCCCCACCAAGATTTTAAGTGCTGGCTCTCCAGTGTATTGCTGTCTGCACTAGCTATTTCCATAATTGCCAGAGCCATGTACTTAAATATCTCCTATATAATTTACATGTTCAGATTTCACAAAGGCTTCCAGGCTTCTACTCCATGTAGAAAGGCTTTAAAGAGGCTCTTCTAGGACTTGCAATTTCAGTCAAAGTGTATTTTCTGAACTTTGGTATTCCTTTCTCACCAAAGGAAAGACATTAGGAAGTCTCTGCCAGAAAAATCTCTGTGAAAGATCTTGAAAGTTGTTAGATTCACAAGTAGTTTGGTCTCCTCTTAGCAGCTGCTTCCTAGTGCCTCTTGCTATAGCAGAAGTGGTTTTTGTTGGGAAGAATTTTGGCATTCTCCTGCGTGGTCCCCGAGATCCCTCCATCTCAACTGCGAGCAGAAAGGTGATAGGTGTTGAATATGGTTTGTGTCTTGCAGCCTTCAAAATCTGGACCATACCCTTGACTTTGCCAAAGAAGAAGATTAAGAATCCGTGAAGGAATCTGAGCTAAAGGGTCCAAATAGAATTAAATAGAGAACTCCAAACTCATTCCATGCAGGACATTGGACAGCAGCAAGACGATGATAGCTTTTGACTGCTCCCAATCTGTAGTAGTCAAAACATCAGTTTTGAACTAATTAACTGGAGATGAAAGACTGCATTTCATTTGGTTCCTTGCATCATGATATATTTGCATTCAAGGTGTAGCTACATTGTGGGCCTTCTTTTCTGTTTGGTGATTTAAGGCTTTTGTTTCAGAATATTCATTTTCCAAGGCAACAGTTAACAGGCAGCAACAGCAACAACAAAATCTTTAAATAAATTATGCACCTGGAAAATTCTGGTTGTTTTTTAAAAGATAAATGTTGTGATGCAAGTTAAATGCTTTGGTGCAGTCCTTAAGGAAAGACTGATTAAATGACTCCAAATAAATCTCCAAAAGAATGAGTTGCATGTCTATTGTATTTTCCTGTTCAAGACAGCTGGGCATTTTTAGCAGCATCCTTTTATGGTAAAGATGCTACAGATGATTTCTTTGGGAGGGAAGATTTATTTTTTTTAAGCCTGCAATGGATGAGAAAGAACTGCTTTCATAGGTGGAACAGTTACCAGGAAGCAAAATTTAAGCATGTCCATAGAAAGTATCTAAAATGAAAAATTTTTTTTTTTTTTTTTTTTTTTTTAAGGGAAGCTCCTTTATCATAGTCTGGATGTGAAGAGTTAGTGGTATCTATTCCTTAAAATTTCTAAGTGTACTTCATATGTTAAAGCTGTCCACCAAACCCAAATAATGCTTTCTTATTCTTTTATACCAGTGTCGTTTTGGGAATGTAGATAAATACTACTACTACCGCATTTCTGGAAATGAGGGACTGGCAAGTCCTCTGTGTGTGCTTTCTGGCAAAATTCCCCAGGCAGCCGAGTATTTTTCACATGTTCTTGCTCTGAAGCCCGTGTTGGTTAGGGCAGGAGTGCTGTGAGTTGTGCTGGGAGCGTTTGGCTGTATTGGAAGTGCTCACAGGCAGTTGGTGCTGTTCACACCGTGTTTCCCTCTGTCCTTGCCAGGGACAAGATGGATAATTGCTTCACCCACTGTCCTTCAGCCAGTGATTGCACGCATTTTCAGCAGCCGCCAGCTGAATTCGCATAGGTGCATAAGCTGCAGAAAGCCCAGAGTGGGGCCTGGTGGGGCAGCTATGAGTACACCTAAATATATACGCTCTGCTCATGGCTGCGTCTGTTTGCCAGCTTGTATTTACACTGCTTCTGAGCAGGCAAACATGAGATACTCCATATTATCATTGTACCATGAGAAAGGTACCCTTTGCAGGTATATTTTTTTTCTTGTTTTGGACCATATTCCAAAGTTTGCTCTTCCTCCTTTAAGCTTGTTATTAAAGACCAAATGCAGAGCGTAGGAGACACTGACTTGCTTAGTTGGCAGAAAATGCAGAAGTATTTGGTGCTGGAGCACTGCGTGACGTTGTGGCTGGCCAATGAAGCATAATAAATGCAAAAGCCAAGCCACTTTGGAGGTATGAAGAGTCAAAGAAGCATTAGAGTAATTTTAAAAATGTAAACTGTGGGTAAAATCTAATAACATCATTCTTTAAAGTCCTTTGTTATTTACCAGGCTTCCCTCCTGAAAACCTCCTACCCTAGGATGAGACGCAGCTTGCAGAGCAGGAGGAGAGTTGGTTTCTGGCTGGGAACGCTTGGTTTAAAAAGATACAACTCCAATTTTATCTCTGATGTGACTTCTGACCACTGTGGGTGTGTCTGTATGAGTGTGTGTCTGGGTGTATTTTTGGGTATCCTGTAAGTCATTTTATTCATATTTTCAAAATAAAGTGAGCGCAGTTAATCTGCCTTTTGTACCAAAGCTGTGTTTTATAGCTTTATTTACATCCTTGTGCATTGCAGGATGAGTCAATAAAATTAACAGATGAGTTTCTTAATTCTCGTCTCAGACACATACAGGGATACACAGTCCAAGCAGTTTTCATTTATTTAATGCTGTAGACTTTTAGGTTTCCTGAACCAGCTTGTTTCCATCAGTTATGGTTTTGCCATTAGTTTTAGTAGGAAGAAGCTTTTTCAGCTCTTAAATGGGAAAGTGGGTTTGTTTTCTGCTATGTATCTTTTCATTGGAAACAATGCTGCTAGTACAAGCTCCTTTTCCATATCTGCATATATCAAAATATTAACAGGCTCACCTATCAGGTGATTTTAAATGATCAAATTATTATCAATAATGTGATTGTAGTCACCAATAGGAAAACAACTCTTTTTTCAGGTCCTTTGATCTCAAGAAAATAATTAATGAGAGAGCTCCAATGCTGCATCTTCTAATCTGGTGATTTTCAGATTTAAAAAAANAAAAAAAAGATTGAGCCAAGCTGCTAATGCACTGGTGAAAGGAATTACCTGCTTGTTGAGGATCTGACAAATGGGAAAGCTATAATTCTGCCTCTGTCCACCAAACAGTTACAGCTTATGCATTGACAATGGAAGCTAGTTGTCACTGCCTTGATAGGGTGCTTGAAATTTGGTCTGGAGCAGTGGCCAGAACAGTCTGATGACAGCAGGAAACTTTTCCTTGCCATTGTGAACAGGGAATGACTTCTCTGAGCCTGTGGAGGGCATGGTTGCTGTTAAGGCAGAGGAGAAGTGTGTGAAGACACACAAAGATGTTACTAAAGCTTAATGGAAGCCTGTGAGTACGATGAACAATGTGTGGATTTGTTGTGTTTTCAGGTGGGACCCTCTCCTGATATGTGACCTACAGCGAGCTACCCTGAATCATATGATGACAATGTTATCACTGCCACATCTCTGGGAACCAGTTATTCATAAGTATACGGTATGTGAACTTCTGCATCTTCCATTAACCGCTGCTGGTTGGAGCAGTGCAGTAACAATAACACAAAGGTGCTAAAAGCTATTGAAGTAAATGTTAAGCCACATGTGTAGTCGGTTATGCCAAGTCGTTCCAGCAGATGTTTATCTGCTAGGCCTGGTCCACATGCAGAATGGTGAACTGTTTTAACTGCTAATATGATCTTGGGAACGTATTCATTTGCAGATGTTGGTAGAAACCTTCTACTGATGTTTTCTTTGGACAAAGTTATACTGGTGTAACGATGACGCGCAGATATGCAGCCTGCTGCTCTCTTCCTCAGGCAGGAAGCGGTAGTGGCGTTGGCATGAAGGGTTCTGTACCTCAACTGTATTGAACTGTATTGCTGCATTTAAAGCACTACTATTTTTGTGTTTAGGAAAGCTCTTTAATTGCTTTTCTCCTTCATTCCATTTTCAGTTTCTGGTCAATCTAAATCAGATTAATTTCACACACCAGTGAATCCCTAAAGAAGTGCAAATTAAGTCAATTTTACCAAATTCAGCCAGATGATGGCAGTTATTCCCTTGCTGTTTAGCTTTACATCACACAGTCTTTGAATAAGATTTTGACAGGAATTAAATCCATATATTGAATCTTTTTTCCTTACCCTGTACGAGGAAGTAGAGACTAAGACCCACATCTTGTGAAAGGAGGTTCTTTAACTGATAGCGTACAGGGCCAAAAGTTTAAAGTCACTGATATCTGGCATGTCTTCCTTTCCTAGTGTTCTGATTCAGGTACTGTAAAGCCACCAGCAAACTGGTTTTATGAGAATTGCTACATGGTTGCTTTATGTTCTGGAACCGTTTGTAGCGCACCACATAACCATTAGCATGGAGCATCTTCTGATTTATGGCTCCAATGCAACTCCCACTGAAGCTGCTAGGAAAATGTTTCTTCATGCTGGTGGGAGCTGAATTAGTTGAATTGCATTGGACTCAGCATCTGAGACTTTTAGGTAATTTTGCAAGGCTTTTTTTTTTTTTTACTGATTAGCCACTTTTTAGAGATTGAGTGTTAAAGATACAAGCACAAAGCAAAATTACAAGGAAATGAATCGCTGAAATAGGAAGGACTCAATTAATGAAAATACATATGTAACTTCAAAAGTTACAAAGTGATGAGGAAAGATGACAGTTTGCTCCAAAAGTGTGTATCTGGATTCGACGAGCTGTGTTTTTGCATGTACTTTTGAAGACATTTGTCAGATATGTGGCTGATTTACATCAGTGATGTGAGAGATGGAAAGCAAGACAGAAGTCTTACAGACAGTGGGAAGAGGAAGCTCATGCTTCATTAAACAATTTGATGTGTTTTGGGAAAGCCGTTCACAGCTCAGGTAACTTCTGTTCTGAATAATGAAGAGGTGACCAAATCTGGCTCACTCTGGTTCTGCTAGGAGTGAATCTCCTGGAGATTAAGTGAGAGAGCATTGATCCTGCTTACACTGAAAGGGCTGCTGGTGTGTCTGTATGGCCACCCCTGCAGGCCAAGTCCCATTAGCACCATACTTTGCAGACTTTTTCTGTGCATTTGTTCAGATGTCTCCTGTATCAGCCGTATCTAAGAACTTTTTCAGGATGGACACAGGAATGATGATCTCTATTGCTCTTGCTTCTTCTGAGTTGATTTGTTTTTAAGTGTTCAGAGTTGTCTGTGGATACATATTTTTTGTAAATAAGTCATTTTGGTGTTTGTGGGAGCATTTGTGAAGTAAAAATAGTTTGAAGAAAAAGAGTTTTGCATTCTGTATGGGCAGAGGTCTGGAGAGGACCAAGTAGGCCAACTAGGCTAGCTTCATGCTGCTATAGTACCTTTTCCAAAGTAGAATGGATGTGTTTTGGTTGACGTTTTCCTTTTTTCACTGGAAGAGGGGCTCTCTGAGAGCTGGGGGCAGGCTAGTGAGGAGGCGTGGTTGCCAGAGTGGTGACTGCTTGCAGATGTGCACGTTTGCTGGGAACAGAGAGGAAGCAGACACCTCGCTGCTCTGCTTCTGATAAGCTGAGAACAAAGGGGTGCTGTGTCTCGCACCTTGAGAGAACTTCTGATAGGAGGTAATTACCTCTATCCAAATCAAAATGAAATTACCTTTTGAATGTAGGAGTCAGAAGGAGTTGAAGGTTTTCTTGTTTGTTTTTCCTTTTGGGTGTTATTTTGGTTTTTTTCTTTGGCCAGTTCTCATCTAGCATTACAAGAGGAAACTAATCTGCAGGAGCACAGCCCGTAAGAGATAGGCCTTCTGAAGGACTGGACTGTGCTTATTGCAGAAAGGCTTCCGAGACAGGTGTGGTGTAAAAGATTACAGACCTCCACAGGAAATTAAATTGGATGTGATATAGTAGAAGAGTGAGAAAATGGAAAGGACATATGTAGCACATTTATGATTTTTAAGTGATAGGAAAATGAAAGCATATGATCCAGTAAAGTGTATGCAATTTAGATACTGATACACAATTCCTAATATTTTAAATAATCTGACTCTCCTTTTCCTTTTGCCCTCTCTATGTTGTTATCTCAATGGGAAAATCATTAATGTCTTGTAAAATTGTGTTGATTTGGGGCACATTAGTTTAAAAAGTGTTCTAAAACAAGTCCCAAAGTAGCCCTGTGAAGTGCAGTTCCATTGTGTCCTCCATTGGAAGGTGTGCACAGAGCCAAGCTGAGAGTGCAGGGCGAGAGCCTCCCTCTTGGCTGGTGGCTCTCCACATGGCAGAGCAGTGCTGGTGGATGAAGGTCCTCCATTTGTCTCCTCTTCGGTGTCAGCTCAGCCACGGAGGTGAGCTGGGCTGCTTCTGGGCTGGGAGCAGAGCACAGGTTTCCCTATCAGGGAACTCTTTCAAAGGGGACAGTAATAACTTCCAACATTTTAATAACTTCTCCTATAGTATCTGGTTACCTGAAATTGGAAAGGATAAGCAGAACTCTGAGAGATTTAACTTTATTAACCATCATAAATCCTTTTCCTTTTGACTCTAATCAGTCCCCAGGGTCTTTTTAATGCTCTTGACATTGCACCGGCCTTTCATCGTCACACAATATACATTTTCCTGTAACAAGGAAACTGGTGGTGAGAGCCTGACTTAAACCAGAGGTGAGGGCAGTGGCAGCAGGATGGGCAGAAACTCACTGGCAGTAAAGGGAAGGAGGGAGCGCTTCGGCAGCACAGCTCAGTGTGTTCCTTCCACAGTGAAGGGGAGTAGAGGGGACCTGGGGATGCTGGAGAAGCACTGCAGAGAGAGCCTGCAGTCTGTGAGAGCGCGTACAGACAGCACAACAGTACTTTTGTGCTTTGTGCCAACGCAGGGGCAAAACCTGCCTCAGAAAGCCTCCTTATGAGCAGGCACAGCCCCGCATCCCAGGGGGTGGTGAGGGGCAGGAAGCGCTTGCTGCACAGTGGCCAGCTCAGCCCTGGGAGCTGCGGACAAGAAAGAGGTGGCTTGTGGCACTGGGATGCGGGGACTGCTGGGCGGAGGCGTGGTGAATGGGGCCCTTCTTTGCTGCAAAGGAGCCTTACCAGGTGGTCGAGGGATGGGGATTGAGCAACAAAGGCCTTCTTCATAAAGCGGCTACCTGGGTTACTGCCTTCCTGTCCAAGCTGCGCACAAATCCTCCGGAAAGTGAAGGGGGAATTCCCGAGCTGGTAGTAGTCTGTCCCTCCTTGTGCTGTCCAGGAATTCATGTGATGGGGAAGGCATCCAAAGAATCTGCCCCCATGTGCAGGGAAGCTAAATTCCCTCTTTTTCTTCCCTATATGCAAGTCAGCAAGTTTCTTCAGCAAATGCTTTAATTTTAAGCTTAATGCTATACAAATATTTAACTTTGGAGGTAAAAGCCTCAGGCTGGCTTCAGCCCATGGACCTGCTTCCAGCTGTTTCTGCAGGTACAGATCCAATGTTTATATACACAAATGGCTATTTATTTGTTTATTATGTTAACCTTTCTATAACAAATTTGGATATTTGCCTACCCTGTTTTGCTCTGAGCTTGAAAACTGATGTATTTGCAATGTGCGTACAGCCATTTTCAGAAGCTTTGGCAAAACCCTCAGAACTGCTGAAGGTAATTGTTGTAGGCTGAATCCTTAGGTAGCACAGAGTTGTACTGACTTATTTTCCTGTAATGAAGTGCCCAACACTTTGTTCACCACCAGAAGCCCACCAACCTCAGCTGTGAAACAAAGGTGTAGGAAGAGCTGGCGCCTGCTGCAGGAGCTTTGTGTTGTCATTTGATTGTCTGGATGAGTGTTCACAGGATGCAAGAGAGCACTCAGAATGAGTGTTGAGAGTGCTAGCAATACATGCATTAACTAGGTTTCCAAAATCTTCTAAAATGCTACCTTGATATATAGCACAGTGTTATATCCGCATGCATTTCCATATACTTATGCTTTCTCCAGCCCTTGTCTCAGCTGCTGCGTGCCTGCAAACAGCCTCTTATTAAAAAGGGAAAGTCCATCGCCGTGTGGACCTTCTGCAATGTGCTCAGCATGTGAGCTATTGACTTCATAAAGACAAGAATAGCTGTGTCAAATGTGTTTCATTTGCATGTGTTGAGATAGAAAAAGCAAACTCTGTGTGAAGACGAGCAGATGAGAAAGACACTGAATGCCTTAAATGCTAAGGGAGTTAATGCTATGCAGTGATTTTTGCTTCTGTTATAGGAAGTGTAAGAACAGTGCGCTTCCTGGCGTACATCACCATCTAAACTGCAAAGGTTTCAGTTCCATGGCAACATGAGAAGCCCAATGGTGCTTAAGGTGTACGTATTACTGCATTCAGAGCGAGGGGCTGGGAGCGAGATGGAAAAAATAAAGCACGCCAAATATCTCCCGTTTATTTAATAAAGGCTTTGTTCATAGAAAATTCCCCACCTCCCCAAATTCTCTCCAGCCCTTTTTATATGTTTTTCTCAGGCAAAAAGCAAATGAAGAGGTTGTTTTTTAGTGATATTTTTTATAAGACTGTAAGTGCAGCAGCACTTGAATGTTGCAAGAAAATGCTATTAATTCTTGACACTTGTGTATCCCTGGAGAGAAAGACTTGGTTTCAGGGGGGATTATTTTTTTCTGAGATGTACTGCTTTATAGACCAGAGTGAAGCAGTATTTGTTTTTTTTTTTCCTTATTATTTTCCTTGCTCTTTTTGATCAGCCCTCTTTCTGCCTTTCTTTGCATCCACCTCCAGTTTCCCCCACATTCCCTGGCTGAGGAGCAGGAAACACAACTGAGCTCTGTTTCCTGGCATCCAAAGAAATAGAAAAGTACAAGGAAGCAGAGTATTTTGCTCTGCTGGCCACTTGGGTTTGCAGCCTGGCCGCAGTGACACACCTGGCAGGGCCCGAGTCACCCTCTGGAGCAAGTGGGCGAGGGGCCAGGGGGAGCTGGGAGCTGAGGCGAGCAGCAGGGCTAAGCTGGCACAGGAAGGCTGACAGAAAAGGGCAAGATGAACTAGATTTACAGCTGCTTTGTGTTGCTGAAACGGGCAAGGCAACCAGAACGACCCTTGGTCTGGCCTGTAGGTTTCGTCGAGGTTTCTTTGTGTGACTGCAAAGAGAATGCAGCCCTGCAGTTGGAGGCTGGTTGGCTGTTTCCTGTTGCTGTGCCAGGAGGAATAAATTCATCTCTCTCTTATCTGCATCTCTCTCTCTCTCTTTTTTTTTTTTTTTCTGGCTCACAACAGGAATTTTTTTTTATTAAAAACAAGACTTTCTTTCACTGAAGGGGGAAGCTTGCCTTTGAGATTCCACCTGGGAGAAAGTTGTCCCTGCTTGGGAGAGCAGCACAACCCAAGTAAATCTCTTCTGAGGGCATGAGGAGGATTGAAATGATTAAGTGGCTTTGCCTGGGCACTCTGCAGAGGGCTGACTTCCACCCTCAGGTAACAGAACTGCTGAGTGAGGAGGTACTGCATGCACACAGCTGCTTCTAGGGAGTGCAGCTAGTGCCAGTGCTGCTCATCTTCGTGGTTTTTGCTTTCTGTGCAGCCCCTCAAAACAAAAAACAGGTGTAGCTCATTGAATATGTGGCTGTAAAATTAATGCATGCATAAATTTCATGGGACCCCCAATGAAGAGCAGCGTTCATTGCAGCAGACAGCACAGTGGGCATCTGTGTATCAGTGTCTGACCTGACACAGCCTCCAGGCAGGCCCAGCCGCTTTGGAGAGCGGCTCCTAGGGCAGCACCTCATCCACTGTGACAGGAAGGATGGAGAGAAAGCACCAACAAACTTCAAAGAATGAAGAAAGGGAGGAGAGAACGCAAGGACAGGAAGAGAAGAGTGAGGAAACAGCAAAGGCAGAAGGGCCAGCAGAGAACAACAGGGGGCTGGGAAGAGCGCAGGGTGGGAAGGAAAGGATGCTCTGGTGCACTTGAGAGAAAAGTTGTTTTCAGATAAATTGTAGACAAAAAAGAGCAAGAAAAATATTAGATATGAGGTGAGAGAGACTATCACAGTTGCAAAGGAGGAGAATTCAAACTTTCACAAACAGAAAAAATACATAGAACATACGGATTGATCTGATGCACCAGCACAACTTATTTTAAATAGTGACTGCTAAGTTTGTAGCAGGAAGGGGCTGTGCCATTGTTCATGAGGAGAACGGGGCTGGCAGGGAGCTGACAGGGAGCAGTGAGGAGGATGCTGCAGGCCCCACTGCCGGGGCTGGAGGCAGATTGCCCCAGTGCTGTCTGCACCTCAGTGATGCGAATGTCCCCGAGTTCATACCATGCCTGAGCCCTGGTGGCAATGAACACCACAGCAATCTGCAACATTTGCTTCCTTCTGTCCCTCTCTGGAGGGCCTGAGCCGCGGCCAACTCCCTCCAGGGAGAGCAGTATGGCAGGGCACCTGCCACCAAGGGGGAAAGCTGCCCATCATGCCTTTGAAGGCTGGTGGCCAGCAAGATGCACTTGGGTGTCTTCTGAGCTATCTGAGCTGCTGTCGGGCAGGCAGGGATAAGGGCTCCCTCTACATCCCTCTTCTTTCACTTGTGCAAGCTATCTAGGCTACCAGAAATAAACAGCTGAATGGAAATTTTAGTTCTGGCTGTGAAAAGCAGCTTTTGAATGAATTCTACTTCAAATAACAAATGTCTTCTTTCCTCCTCCTCCTCTCCACCTACCTTGTTCCTAAACATTAACTTTTCATGTCACTTGAGCTAAGTTCAGTGTCAGACTCGCCAGATCCTACTGAAAAATACATTCCTCTTTTGTGGCAAGCTGGAGAAGATGAGAGACTTGTGGTGTTTTTCCTTCTCAATCTCCGCTCCGCTGGGAAAAGCAGCTAAGGCAGTGTGAAGCTGCCTCCTTCCCACTCTGCTCAGCTTCGCTCTCAAAAATGCCTCTCCCTCAGCCTCTTTGAAGCTTCTCTTAAGGAGGCTCGGGCTGGCCCGCTCAGTGCCATCATCTGCCAGGGGATGTTTTCTCAGCTTGTGGTGGCTTCCATCGCGCTAGAAGGCTGAAGAAGATTACTATGGAACAAGTCATCAGTACCGCTAGCTGTGCCATTTGAAAATCATTACTTAAGTGTGAAAGAGAAGAAAAAGATGAAGAATTATGAGATTTAAACCCTACCCGAAGCCCCAAACCTCCAAATCATTTCTGCCGTTTCTGCTTCCTGTTTTCTAAATGCTTGGGCTGTACTTGCAGTCATGTTTTTAAACTTTTCTTCAGAACCGCAGAGGTGAGAAGTGTTCCTTCTCTGAAAGGCGTTGTTCTGTGAGCAGTGGTACCGCTAGCTGTTCCCTGCAGAGGAGGAGGAGGCTGTGGGTATGAAGGCTGCAGACAGAGGTTGTTCCTAATTGTGGGCTTCTTCTGCACGAAAGGGAATGGCTGTTACTAGCCAGTGGTGCCTGAAATATTCTGCAGTGTGCAGTAGTACTTATGATGAAGATGGATGTATTTATGGGAAACGAATGCAGACTTGAGCTTACCTGGAGACCTTACTGGTACTTCCTATTATAACTTAAGTGCTAATACTTGCTTATTTTGATCAGTGCTGAAAAACAGAAGCAAGAAGAACGTGAATTTGGGATGCTGTCACACAGTGTTGAGTCAACTGAAATCAAAGCCAGTTCAAGGTGTAAGTATGATGGCTGATGTTCTTGAAAAACAGAATCTCTAAACCAGTCAGCAGCTGAGTTTACCTCTCAGCTGCTAGACAAAAGCTATCCCTTTTAGGGATGCCCTGCGAGCAGGGCAGCTGCAGCTGTACTGCAGAAGGAGCTCTTTCGTTTTCCCTTGCCTTGGCCATCAGTCCAGCAAGAATGAGATTTAACCCTCAGTGTTTGTTGCAGGCTCTGTGAGTCTTTAATTCTTTTCCAGAAGCAAAACAATTATTTTTGATAGACACACTAGTTGTTTGTTAATTTGTTTGCAGTCAGTTTTCCGGGAGGTTGCTGTAATGTGGGTGGAACTGAGTTCTTTGGGTGCAAATGCTCGCTGCTGACTCTCTTCTTAGTCATTAAGAGATGTTTTTCACATTAAGGCGCCTTTACTTTTAAAGGAAAATGTCAAGCATGTTCTGAAAGCAGGTATATGAAGTGATGGTAGCTGTTGGCTGGGGCAGGGATGGCCAAGGGCAATGTCATGCCAGCAAAGACCTCAGGGGGCTGCAGAATAGCCAGCACCAGCACCAGCACCAGGACCAACATCCTGGTACCGACCTACATCCATGCTGATGTGCCACCACGCTGAAAGGTGTCACTGTTCTTTTCCAAAAGGAACTTGTCTTTTATTCAATTCCCCTGCCACCTCTTTGTATTTTTGAACTGCAGCTCTTTCAAAGCTCCCTGCCTCTGCAGTTCTTGCCTTTGTTTAGATTATTTTTGGAAACTGGGGAGCAAGGAGGGGGGGGTGAAGTTCAGGGGAGCTGACTGCACTAGGAATCTAAAACTCTTTCTGTCCATGTGCTCTTCCCTCCTCTTTCTTCTCCCCATAGTAGGGCAGGTTCCAGGGCACGCCGTGGCCTTGTGCACAAAGCAGGGCTGGCACACGTGCTGTTTTCCCCCTTCCTTCCTGCAGCTGCTTTTAGTGCTCTTCTATGTTTCTGGGTCAACTGGCCAAAAGGAGTCGGTGGTCCTGCACAGTTTTGAGAGCCATGGAATACTGTGCAACACTTGCACCTTAAGGTAAATTGTGTACAGAGAGGAATGTGTTTCCTGTATTATTTCTTAGTGAGGCGAGTCCATGAGAGTTGCTGGCCTTTTCTTTAAATATTGTCGTGTTTTTACATCAGGAGCGTTACATACTGATTGTCAAGCTTTGCAAGAAAGTCCACATTCTTCGGAAGCCGGGGAACAGCAGCTGAAGCCCGAGGTGGCTTTTTCTGTGTCGATTTTTTAAGATTGTTAGTGCTTGGGAAGACATCGACCGTGCGGTAGGTCAGGCTGTCCTTTTGGTAGCTAAGGCAGTGCTCAGATAATTGAGATGCCTGTGATTGCCCATGGAAATTTGCTGATGTTTACAGTGCTGTCAAGTACTGAAGTCACTCCGCAACATCGATTGTGGGATCTTGCAATGGATCAATATCTCAACACAATATGGGAATTTTCCTTGTTTCTTTTTTCTGTGGTTATGAAAGTGCCTAAATAGCAGTATAGTACAGTAAATGTTAAACATTAAAAACTGGTTTTGTGTGTAGCGATAAGAGTAAATTGCTAGAGAAGGAAGTAACTCAAGTTTGGCTGGTGAGGCTGATAACGGGTATAATGGAACCACTCTTGATGGTAGGGGATGATCACAGTCTTAGTGCTGTCTTTGGGGAATAGATTTGGGTGAACAAGAAGGGAGAATGAGGAGGTCTTCTCCCTAAATTAAAAAAAGATTCTGTACAAGAAGCTGCACAACTGATGCGAAAAGTGAGCCAAATACAGGGAGAAGGAAATCAACAGAACATGAAGTGCTCTCTGAAAATACACAGAAATTGAGGTTTGTTTTTTTTTTTACCACTGTGCTATAGCAGAGATCAATTAAACTGTGTTGAATGGTTGTGCAAAGTAGTCACTGTAGGGAAACCATCCTTTTCCTGGCATTCCATGGAGGAGCACAGGTACTCTGCTGGTGGGGATTTATTTTCACCCACCCCAGTTCTCATGGCTTGCTCTCAGTGAGGTCTTCTGGGGCCGATTATTTATTTAATTAGGAGCGGCCCCAGTGGCACTGCGAGAGGGGCAGCGCAATGGCAGGAGGTCTCTCAGAGGGTAAGTTCCACTGCTCACAGATAATTTGCTTGTGTGTGCTATATATAACTAAAATCTTAAATCAGTGTGTGTTGGCATTTTTGTTTAAGCTTATTAACAGCAGCTGATAGTGTCGAATGTGGTTTGTGTACTGCCATGCTCTGTAGTCCTCTAATTTCTTGATGAGGTAGCCCAGAGGCTTGTGCAGCGAGTTAGGAAATCAGACTGTTGCTAACTGAACTTCTGAACTTTTCATAACAAAAGGATGTGTCAGTGAGAGAAGAGTCAAATTTATGAGAGTGTAAACATGAGCAACCCAGACAATTACACTCCAGCGTGAGAAATGCCCCTCTTTTTTAGGCTACATAAGCATGGCAATGCTGCTCTGTAGTTCCACATGTTCCAAAGGTAACAGTGAGTGCTGGTGATTCGAGGGAGTCCCAAGAAGAAAGGAATTCAAGTGTAACTAAAGAGACAAACTATTGTTTGAGGTGAGATCTCTGGAGAGTCTATACAAGATTTTAGATCATGTTTTGTTTTGGGAAAAGAAGAGAAGGCAAAGCAATGTGATCTGGTGCTTGTGCTTTTATCAATAAATTTCATTTTTTTGGAAAATGCGTTGTGAGTCTGATCCTCTTCTTTCCCCAATTACTGAGTAATAAAAAAATATTGCAAGAGAAAAGAAGCAGCCTCCTTCAGAGGAAACCTTTCATAATTTTAAGCTGCATAGTTTGTTATGAAGAAAAAATGGAGAAATGTTTTAACAAACATGAGAAATTGGTAGTTTTGAAGTATCAGACACAGCTTGTTGTGGCTGGGCCCAGTCAGCATGTCAGCGCCGTGCTGCACTGACTGCCGATGGGGCTTGTTCCCCTTGGCCTGGCAAGGTGTCAGCCAGGGTATGGGAAGCCGGGGCTCGGCTTGTTCCTATGCATGTGATGCTGGGATGTTCCCTGCCTCCCTCTGCCCTTCCTGCAGTATTTTAACTTCACTTTTTCAGCCAGGCTGAAGCGGTCAGCAGCGGCATCTGGAGCAGCCTTGGCCTCCAGCGAGCAGCTCTGCTCTCTGCTTCAGGGCAGACAGCAGCATTGGCCGCGCTGGAGCAATAAGTCTTGGATTTTGAGAAGTTTTGAGTTGGCTTGTGCCTGTCTTTTATTTACAACACTTGGCTGTTCTGAATACAGGAATTGTTCTCAGCAGGTCTTTGTATGTGCAAGGGCATTCAAGCTCAAATCCTGTGTTACGCTGTTGTAGGTGGATGCTGGGATGAGGATGGCGAAGGATGACGTCTTTGCTGTGCTGCCTTTCCCTGCTCCTCGCTTTCTGTAACCCCAAGTCAGTCTCTGTGTTCCCTTTCCAGATGGAGTTACAGTGGATATACACTCAGAATCGGGTTTTTATTGCCGGCACCTGTGAGCAATCAAAGCTCGTTTGTGCAGATTTGAAATGCAACTTCAGCCTAAAATGCATGCGATTTCGGAACAGTTTGTTTGCAGTCGTTGTTATTTTTGCCAAGAAATAAAAGACTTTACAGTAACTCCTAGGTATGACTCTTGTTACTGTGCACTAGAATAAACCCATGATGTTTCATGGCTGACTTTGTTTGGTCCCTTAAAGCCTGGTGGCATACATATGATGTGAGCAGACTCGTGAGACTGCTGCAGCTGTATTATTTTTCATCACCGTATTCTAAAAATTTGTTTTAAGAATTATGGTAAAGAATGGATCTTAAACATGATTTTAGTTAATGCATTGGAATAGGAAAGTACACCATCCTCCACTTAGAGTCACTCAGCTGTGAACAAGCTAGTTATGGAACAGACCCAAAGTGACTACAGAGAAATGAAGAACCCTCCAATCATCTTGTTGCAGCTGCAGATGAGACTATTGCCATCAAGTGCTAGTTTCAGAATCCAGGTTTCAGGTGTGTAAGAAACAACTTCCTTAGTCTGATAGTTTGATTTGCTTTAAAACTTTGGCAGAACTGTTATTTACTGCTAACAATGCTACCAAATGGAACCAGCTTAGATTGCTACATAGGTAGTGATAATTTGACACTTAACTGAAAGTATGATTATTTCCAAAAAATAAAACTGTAGATTTTCATGTTATATATCTAAAATAAACTCACCTCCCTCCACTTCTCCACCCATTATTACTTGTCTTAGATTTCTTCAGGGGTGTTTGCATGCAAAGGGAAATACTGGATTCATACTTTCATCAGGAGAATAGCATAACTATTTTTGTGTTTCTGACATCAGTGCCCTGGTTTGTCTAATGTTGTCTGACACAGTGACTAAATGCTCCACACTGTTCTGTCCTCAGTGAGCCGAACATCTATTCCAGGATTGCCCCTTGCTTCACAAGTTGTAGAAACTTTTAAAAAACAACTTGCTAATTTGGGGTGTTCTCTTACTGTCTGCTTGGAAAGCTGATAGTCTCTTTCTTTTTAACAAACAATGTCCTTATACCCCATTAATATGTATTCCTAATGGAATTCTCTTGGGTCAGTAAGAGAATTCATCTGCTTACGACTTCAGCTACTTTCATTTCAGAAAACCATCAGGAAGCATTGCTATACCAGGGCACCTCTTCATTCATGTGTACTTATTTAGCTCGGTATATTCAGTTACCATCCTGATTCCCCTTCTGTCCTGTACCTTTCTTCATTTTTGTTTCCCTGCATTGAAAAGCACTACATTGTTACTACTGGGAACACTCAGAGCTGTTCCTGCCAGAACCTTGTTTTTCTGCATCCCCTTTCACCCCACAGAGAGCACCTTCACCACCCGTCTGTCACGTCCCATGTTCATACCTATTCTGTACAAGGTTTGCTGGGTTCCTTTTTGTTGCAGGAACATAGGCTTTTGCAAAGCCCGCTGGCTTGCAGAAGCACTTGCAGAAACCAGTCGTGCTAGGTCTGCTATATAGGAACTGACAGAACTGACAGCTCTTGTTCAAAAAAAAACCAAAGGTAAACGATGCCAAAAATTCCACTTCCAAATGGAGTAAAATGCCTCTTATACACAAACAAAGGCTTTTGACTGTTCCTTGTTCAGACAACCCCTAGGAGGTATGGATTGCATCCCCTTAATGAGTATTGACCCAGTCTGGGAGACACAGCACCGGGATCCTCCAGAGGAGTGCCCGCTGGGATTAACCCCTGCATGTCAGCAGGAGGCTGAGCTTCCCAGCAGCCGTGTGCTGGGGGCTTCCCATCCGT
This sequence comes from Penelope pileata, assembly GCA_013396635.1. Classification (NCBI taxonomy): domain Eukaryota; kingdom Metazoa; phylum Chordata; class Aves; order Galliformes; family Cracidae; genus Penelope; species Penelope pileata. Next base: position 521,477 of record WBMW01005660.1, on the reverse strand, counting down.
CTGAAGGCTGCTGCTCTGTGCGTGCTGCGACTCTCCAGGCCGCGGTGTGCCCATGGTGTGTGCAGGGACAGGTGGGTGGTGTGGGTCTGGGGCACCCCAGGGCACTGCTGGATGTGCCTCCTGTTGTATTAGTCCATGTGCAGATATATACGCATGAGGGAAAAGTGAGGGCTGAGCAAAGCACTTGAGCTAAAAATAATGTCCGGTGTTATTTTTACGTAATAATGCCATTGCAGATGAAGAAAGTGAGGGAGGAGTTCGTAGCCTGGGACATTTCTTCCTCCCGCTTTGCAGAGTAAACACTAAAAATCCTGGAGTGTTTGTTTGGCTAGGTAATGCTTTCCAGAAGTATGTCAATGAAGTAGGCATCAGAGTCATAAAATACTTTCCTATATTTAGCTTTTAAATATGCAATAGAAAGTCATTAACTTTTAGACTCCTGAGCACCAAAAGCTCTTCTGAAAAGGAACGGAGATGTTCAAATGAGCCAATTAAAAATACAGATTATACTATTGCCAGAATTGCACCATAAGTCTTGTGCCATCAGCAGTTGGGGTATGCTCAGTGACATCCTTGCTGAGTTTGGTTGCTGTGAGGGTGCATGCAGTATCTTGAACCTGTTGAAGGGGGCAGGACTGCTGTGGAATTATCACTTGATTGGTTAATTTAGAGGATTATGCTTTTAACTAGAGAGTAATAATACTAAAAAAACCCAGTTGCACAGAACTGTAGAATAGTTCAGGTGAGGAGGGGTCTCTGGGGGTCATCTGTCTAGCGCCTGTTCACAGCAGGTGTGTGGTTTTGCATGTTGCTGTTAACTCACCTGGATGTGATTTTGATTTATGCAAGGAAGATTAATTAATCAGAGCTTTTTTTGAGTAGAAGAGGGACAAGTGCCAAAGAGGGGTAAAAACTGAGCCAGAATTATTTTACAAATATGGTGGAGATAGCATTGAAGTGCCACCAAGAAATCTCGTTCCGCTTGGCATGTATGGGTGCTTGTATTGGAAGCAAATATCACTCTAGGGTAGCACGAGGGACCTAACTGGAGCATTTGTGAATTAATTTTAAACTGTTGTTTTCATTGCGGGTTAATATACTGAAGGAATCGGTAACTGTGCTGGAGGAATTGGTAGGTAGTAAAAATGAAGGCTATACAGGAGTTTATAGCCAGTGGTTCTGTTTAGACTTAATCCCTATAATGCCGTGTTAAAATTTACAAAACAGCTTGTAATTGCAGGAGCTTATTTAAACCAGCTATTTGTGGTTATGTCTGCTGAGGAAACTTAAACTTCAGCGTTCCCCAGCCATCTAATAGCAGCAAATTGACTGCGGGTCTCTTGTAAGAATATCTAAATGTAGGCTGTTGAATAATCCCTTTGGGGGCCCTGTAACTATTTTTGTGCCTGGATATGCGTCATCAGTGGGTATTTTCTCTGGTGACTAGCTTACATCAGTAGGTCTCCTACCATACACTCTATCAGCGAGTGACTTATGATTGATGGGAGTCACGGCCGCACTTGGGCATTTATCTTTGACCTCAAATAATGGACAACAGGAATCTCCATGCCATTAAATCCCTTCGATGACGGGAGGTGCGGGCTGCCCGTGCTGGGCAATGCAGGTACTGCCCCAGCACCGCTCGGGGCCGAGGCAAGGAGGGAGAAACGGGGCTGCCGTGGTGCGCGGGGGCTGGGGGTGATGCTGCTCTGGGGGGAGGTCCTGCTCCGAGCTGGGGGAAATGCTGCGCCAGGGGCGATGCTGCTCCAGGCTGGGGGGTGATGCTGCTCCTGCCGCTGCTGCAGCTCACAGCCCCGTGGAGGAAAGTGCAGTGAAGCCGGGCTGTGGTGGCGGGAGCCAGGCTGCAGTGGTGGAAGCAGACTGCAGCGCGGCGGTGCGCAGAACGCGAGCAGGTTGGGGGCTCCCTCCCGGGACTGTCTGCCTTAAATCTCAAGGTGCGGCAGGCGACGTGGGTTTAAGATTAAGTTGCACCTGCCCCAGTGACCTGCTGTGTGTGTGATCGTGGTTCGTTTCCTGGTGTTAAATACTTGATGTTACAAAAAGGAGAAATGCAGGCAGAAGTTATCGCTGTTTCTCCTTCCCCCCTGCTTCTGTCGGAATTTGACATGGGGAATGAGGTTGCGAGACAAGCGTGAGATCTCTGTGAGTGCTACCTGTGATGAATTCAGCAGCTTGAGCCAGTCCCAGAGCCAGGCACTTTGCCATTTCATCTTTTTTTTTCTTTTTTTTCTCCTGCTCTTCCTGTTTCTTAGTGCTTTCGATACAGCTGTGATGGGAAATACAAGGTCAGCTCTAGCTGTGAACTCTAGCTCAGAAGTCCCTCCAGTCCTTCTCCTGGCAACCAGGGAATAAAACTGACAGACAGGGATGCTCTCAGTGTGATGGACGATTCAAAAAGCCCCCAATGCTGTTTATCACACGGCATTGTTTGGCTGAGGGAGGATAGTGGCTGGATCCAAATTCCTCCTCACCACTTCTTCCTGTTGGCAGGTGGCCCTCTGCATTGTCCATGCTTTCAGAGCCTCGTGCTGCTCTCAAGTATCTCAGCACCTACTGTTGTTTCTCATTCAGGTGATAGCACAATGCGTTTTGTGCAGGGTGTTGAGACTTAAAAACTTGCAGAGGGAAAAGGGAAGCTGCATTTTAACTCGTCTGAGTGTCTCCTCCTCCCCACGCACTGCCCCAGCGGCCGTAGTTAATGAATGAAACCAGACTTCCTGTAGGAGCCACTTACCCGAGGGCTGTGCATTTGTTGACACAGTGCTTACATAAAGCTGCCTTTAAAAGCAACGTATGCGCTGCTGTAGAGCGGGTGCCCCTGCTCTATGGGACACAGGTTATACATACCTGGCCATTCCTTGCAGGCAGGTGCCTCGTACAACATAGGCACTGGGTCTGAATCAAGTTTCCTAATCTGCCCTCTGGCTGATGAGTGATGGCTGAGAGCTGCATTCAGCAGAAGTTGTAGGAAAAGAAGCAGCACTTAAAAAAGAGACTTGGAAAGTCAAGAGAGAGGAGGGAATGAAAAGATTTTCGTTGAACCGTGATTTATGAGTATACTCTTCCTTTGCTTCTATATAATATTTTTTTGCAGTCACTTCAGTAAGACTTTGTGATTCATGGCAAACTGGTTATATAATTCAAAATCTGTAAAAGGTTAAGCATAAAAAGCATGATGAATGTTGTCTCATTTGCATTGCAATTCATTGACTCTTCCTGGGGTACTGTGTTTAGGAAATGTAAAGCTTGGTAACCGGTTGCTATAAGCATTATTTCACACAGCTTTCTAGGAATCATTATGGACAGCCACACATTAGCATATTTTGGCTGATACTGACCTCCTTTCTCCTGTTTTTATGAGGATTGTGTGTTAGGGTAGCAACAGTATTTTTGGGTAGCTTCCATTTACAGTGCTTATGCAAAAGCTTGGTATCACCAAGTTTCCAGAGAGACATTGCAGTCCTTCAAAGTCATTCAGATTGGGCCATAGCTTGCTTGGAAGAAGTGTTTGTGAGTTGCCTGCTGGTTCCTGGGGCAGTGTGCTGGGCTGTGGTGTGAAGTTCACGCTGATACGCGTGGCAGTGCCCAGCAGTGCCTCCCTGTGTGCTGTGATGGGGATGTCACGCTGGGGACAAATGGTGACTGAGGTGCTGGCCCAGAGGTGAGCTCATGCCAGGCAGGTGCCTAGGCTGTGCGCCCACACTCTGTTGACTTAGGTGACTCAGTGCAGGCACACAGCTCCGCTTGCACAGCAATAACTGGGGAGGGATGGCCATGGTGGCAAAAGCCTTGATCTTCCACAAGAGCCTTTGCCTATTCAGTGACCATCTTTGAAAGAAAGGAGGTTGTGGTGAGGTGGGGGTCAGTGTCTTCTCCTGGATAACTAGCAATAGAACTAGACAGAACGGCCTCAAGTTGTGCCAGGGAAGGTTCCGGTTGGATATTAGGAAAAACTTCTCTGAAAGAGTGGTCAGGTACTGGAACAGGCTGCCCAGGGAGGCGGTGGAGTCACCATCCCTGGAGGTGTTCAAGATAAGTCTTGAGGTACTAAGGAACATGGTTTAGTGGCTTAACGTGCAATCGTGGTGACAGGTGGACGATTGGACTAGATGATCTTGAAGGTGTTTTCCAACCTTGATGATTCTATGATTCTATTGCCATATTCTAGTGGCAAAAAATGGAAGCTGGGCCAGATGCAGTGATATCAGGGACTTCACCCTGAATTTTTTTGAATGTGTCAGCCAAAGTAAAAGATGAAATACAGCTTATCTCCTGCCTGTTACATCTGTGACAACTGCTGTGGTGTCTGATACTTGGTGAGGGTCATACTGCACCAACAACGAGTATTTTTATATATTGTTTTATATTGTTTGGATGCTTAGTGCCTAAATTCTCTTGACAGTAAAGAGGCAGCCTGGATGGAAAGAGCCACAAAACTAATGCAAAGCTGGCCTTGCTCACGGCCCTCCCTTCTGACAGCAGGATTTGCATGAAGAGTGTCTGCGTGGAGCAGACGGTGCTGCTTGGGCCTTACCGAAAACATTGCCCTTGGAGAGGTGTTGCCACCGCAAGCCGACTGAAGAATGTTAAAAGTATTCTGAAATATGAGGCAAAGCAGTGATTTCACTGCTTCTGGGAACATAGTGTCTTTGGATTATGTTAGTTCAAAATCATCTTATTATAGTGATAAATACTTGATCTCTCATGACCTTTCTGTTTCCGTAAAGCCCCATTGAAATAATTGAACCAGTTCCTAGTTCCAAAGAAACTCCAATTTTCATCGACTTGTGTGGTGAGGTGCCTGGATAGTTTCATTGATTTGTTTTGGGTTTTGTTTTGTGATTTTTCAGGTGTTGTGGAGGAAACATGGAACCGCCATTGCCTCATTTAGACATTAGACTACTGGGGAAAACAAGGAGTTACTCATAAACATTGTTGATGTTTGTAGTGAGTGTAGTAATGAGGAGTCAAGAGGAAGAAAAGCAATGCAGTGAAATAGTACAAGGAAACTACTGTGTAAAGAAAAGTTGGAAAAGTAAAAAAAGTAATTATTGTTACTTCATCTTTTTAATCCAATTAATAAGATCAATGAAGAGCCTTCCATATATTTGTTGTTTTTTATGATATATCTGTACAATACTGGGAACGAGTGGGCTCAGGTAATGCCCTAGTGCTTCATGCATGCTCCGTGTCTGAGGAATCAAGTCCGGAGACCTCTGCCCATCTGCTAAGTTCTTCCTCCTGCATGTAGCCAGCGACTTTCATACAACTACTTGAGATCCAGGACTGGGCTGTCAGGAACTTAACAGACCTGTAAATGTTGCCCTGGAATGTAATTAGTTTGGAAGGAGTATACCCATTTGTTTGAATGTGGGTAAGAAAGTGTGAAGATGCTGCAAGTCTGTATGTGACGGAGGGAAAGGCATTTTCTTTATGTTGGTAGCCTGGCAGCAACTCCTATAAACCACGGCAATGTCTTTTCTTTGTCTTCTGTTTTGTTTCCCATATATGCAGAGCGTGGTAATTCCTACAGAGATTTTTGCTCTGGGCAGTATTTCTCTCTTGTGCTACAAAGTGAGCATTTTTCATGCAGGACCTTGCATTGCTCTGTGAGCTATGTGCTGCTGGTGACTCAGCCCAGCTGGAGCCAGACCCCGCTCCTCAGATGCAAAGCCGCATGTGAATTCCGAGGTGGCGGCAGGTTAGGGACAGGGTTACTCTGGGTAAAGAGACCCTGTTCCCAAGGGGACAGCGAAGGAGGAAGCCCCATCCAGCCTGGCCTTGAATACTTCCAGGGAGGGGGCATCCACCACTTCTCTGGGCAACCTGTTCCACTGTCTCACCACCCTCACAGTGAAGAGTTTCCTCCTTATATCTAGTCTAAATCTACCCTCTTTCACTTTATAACCGTTACCCCTTGTCCTGTCACTACCTGTCCTTGTAAAAAGCCCCTCCCCAGCTTTCCTGTAGGCCCCCTTCAGGTACTGGAAGGCTGGAAGGTTCCTCCGCAGCCTTCTCGTCTCCAAGCTGAAGAGTCCTAACTCTCTCAGCCTGTCCTCGTAGGGGAAGTGCCCCAGCCCTCTGATCATCCTCGTGGCCCTCCTCTGGACCCACTCCAACAGCTCCACATCCTTCTTGTGCTGGGGGCCCCAGAACTGGACACAATACTCCAGGTGAGGTCTCACGAGAGCAGAGTAGAGGGGCAGAATCACCTCCCTCGACCTGCTGGCCACGCTTCTCTTGATGCAGCCCAGGATCTGGTTGGCCTTCTGGGCTGCAGGCGCACACTGCCGGCTCATGGTGAGTTTCTCATCAACAGACACCCCCAAATCCTTCTCCTCAGGACTCCTCTCAAGCCATTCTCCACCCAACCTGTAATGGTGCTTGGGATTGGACCCAATCAACCCAATCAATCCTGCATCAATGTGCAGGACCTTGCACTTGGCTTTGTTGAACTTCATGAGATTGGCATGCGCCCACCTCTCAAGCCTGTCCGGGTCCCTCTGGATGGCAGCCCTTCCCTCTGGTGTGTCGACTGCACCACACAGCTTGGCATCATCTGCAAACTTGCTGAGGGTGCATTCGATCCCACTGTCCATGTCACCAACAAAGATGTTAAACAGTACTGGTCCCAGTACTGATCCCTGAGGAACACCACTCATCACTGGTCTCCATTCGGACATTGAGCCATTGACCGCAACTCTCTGAGCGCAACCATTCAGCCAGTTCCTTATCCAGCGAGTGGTTCATCTGTCAAATCCATATTTATCCAATTTATCAACAAGGATGTCGTGTGGGGCAGTGTCAAATGCCTTGCACAAGTCCAGGTAGATAACGTTGGTTGCTCTCCCTTTATCCGCTAATAACACTAAATATTAATATAATAAATCACTAATAACAGGAGCACAATACAAGGCACTAATTCAAGATCACTGAGGACTTTGTCAAGTGCCTGTAGTTTCATATCTTGAATTTGTCCTTTCACAGACTGGCCTTCAGCATTGAGGAGTTTTCCAGAAACTTATCTAGCCTTTCTTCTTCTCAAGCACAGCAGCCAGTTGCTACCCAATTGCAATTTCTAATAGCAAATTTTGACTAAGTCATAAAATGAAAATCGTTTTGTTTTCACAAACTTATTCCTTCATGCTCAAGGATGGACTATGTGCAGCTTTTCTTCTTTGATACTTATTTATAATTTTAGCCAGTGAAGTGAATGTACATTTCTGAAGAGATGTTCCCCTGTGTGCTCCTTTGTGACTGTGTTTATTCAGGGATAGAGGTGACAGAAATCAGTCTGTGAGGTCCTGCCATCTGCTGTCCCTGTGTTGAGAGGTAGGATGTCAACCTGCAGTATGAAACCCCCTGCCCTCTCCGGGGACTTCAGTTTCCATATAGAAAAGCCACTGAGAAACCAGAAAGGTGAAAGTCTGTAATTTGGGAATAAGAAAGAAATGGGGCTATGGCAACTAGGAGACACAAAGCTCTTTAAGCTGCCTTTGACCAATGTGCAGGGAGAAGTAAGAGTCACTAGTTTTGTTTAGTGTAACCAAATCATAGAACATCATATTGAGCAAAGATCCTAGCAGGACTCCATTCTCCATAAAACTAAGGTCATGTGCTGATGAAATGCATCCTTTCAATGACTATAGTAGTTTTTCTTCACACTCTTGATTCTTGACCAAGAGCTCTCTTCTCTTTCCACTGGAAATTTGCTGCTGGTTACAGAGAAGCAGGGCTGCAAATCAGAAGGTCAGTTGCTCTTTTTCATTTATCATTTTCTACCTTGCTTGCTGCTGGATTAGGTGTAGCATTAAAAGCTTCAAAGGCATGACCACCTAAAAGGATATAGCAGTCTCAAAGAGGTGTAAAGGAGTAAAAAGGTGCAAATGAGCAAAAGAAATGTTAGCTCAAATAGCGGGAAAAAAGCATTATGGTGAAGGCCTGTTCTCCTGGTGGAAACCAGAAAAGCTGATGGCTTTGAGTAACTCAGGAGTGACCTGGGTGAAATGTTGTAAAATATACCACATAGATTTTTCTCATTTGAGTATGAGATGATCTAATAGACTTTGGCCATTTCCCTTTTGATCTAATTTCTGGGATTCTGTGATCACTTTTTAAAAAGGTCATTCTCTTGTCTGTCTCATTGCAAACCCTCTTCCTGATATTTCTTGATGCTTTTCACCAAAAAGGGAAATTTGTACAGAAATTTGAAGTATTTTGAAGAGTCCAAACAGATTTTTCATGGCCACTTCTTGCCATTGTTCGAGAGTAAAATTCCCATAATACTTGATGAGAGATTTACATTAAAATTGTATTGCTACATATGCTCAATAGCTACTCCTTGGAGACCTGAGTGATTGATATCCATGCTCTGCTCCCAGAGTTGCCTTTTTCCAGTTCTTTAAAGCTACATTTTGGCTTTACAGGAAATAATAATCATGCCTACCATACTGTAACTAAAGTATTCAGACACATGAATCTTTTTCTTGACTTCCTATAAAAATGTCATTTGTAGTTTTATTTTGTTCTGCTTTGACTATAATATAAACAAGAGTTTATTAAAGCATTAGCTAGTTTTAAGTTGCAATTCTTGAGAATGCAAGCTCTCACAAAAATAGTGTTCAAACTGTAGTTCAAAACCACGTAACAGAAAAGTGAATAATGAGTCTGTTTTCATATGGATTTTTTTAAAAGTACAGCTTGTAGTTGAACTAAATGTACTATTTCTTCCACTGCAGCCAGGAAGGCCTCATAGACTTTTGACAGTGCCGCCAAAAAATTAATGCTTCAGCTGTTTAAAAGATATCAAAAGCTTGTTTGACAATTGTAATCTTTTCCAGGAATTTCCTTTCCCATTTTCCCTCCCCATAAAAATTGATAACAAGATGCTTGTATAGTAGAAATGGAAAGTCCGAGATATGTGACAAAGTATTGTGCATTGCTTCCAGCCTTGCTGGATGAGGCACAGAATCTCCAGGGCTGGTAAGAAAACATGGGCACTCTGTTGTTTAAGTAGCAGTTGCTCCCAGGATTAGCTTCTTGCCAAGACAGCACAGATATTTTAGTGTTTTCTAAGGCATGTTTGAGATTTTACGTAACGTGGCAACAAACAGCAGTGCTGTTGGAGGTGGCTGGGTAGGAGCTCAAGGCAGTAACTGAGAAAAGACAAAAATGAAGGAAGGAAGCAGAGAAATGGTCACACGTGCCAACATCAGTTGACGTGGCAGGTCTGAAGGCAGAAGGAGAGCAGCCCCAGCCCAGGTTCTCCCGAATTCCTGTCCTCTGCTTTACAGGCGGCAAGGTGTAACAAAGCAAAATGAGGCACAGCTTGAACTTTTGTTCTGAAGCATATCAGAAAGGTGCTGAAACACAGACTCAAAGGTCAGAACTGTTCCCTTTTCCCTAACGAATTCCCGAGGCAGCTGTTGATACTACTCAATCTTTTAAGGCTAATCTTTACCAGCATTTGCTGACACACAATATGAAATAAATAGTATTGCTGTGACCGTTCCTCTCTGATGATGGAAGGGAGATTCCACGTTAAGGAGAGTGCGGCAGTTGGAGAGGTTGCCAATAAAAAAGCCACTGTGTTCGCAGAGGGTGCCGGTGCATTCAGTGGGCGCCAATTAGAGAAATGTGACTTCATGGCTACGATGGGTTTTTGCTGCACAAACACTTGTACAATTACACAGTGGGTCAGAAGGGCAGCTTACCTCGCCTCACAGCTATTATTTTAAAGTAAACACAACTATCAGGCACACAAATATCAGTGATTGCGGAAGGGAACAGTGAAGTAATGAGTGTTTGAAACTGCACGCTGAGGAGAAAGAGCGAGTGTAACAAGCCTTGGTGCTGTGGGAGGTAATTCTTACCATGTCTGCACGACGTGGATTAGAAAAGTCATCCCTCTATTCTGGAGAAGTGAATGCTTCCTTCTGTCACTTAAACCAAGTTAATAGACTATTGTGTGGTTCTGGTACTTGGAAATGGTAAGAGAATATCTTTTTTTTCATTTATTTTCTTTTATACTGAGATGTTTATATTCCATATGCCATCGTAAACCAGTGTGTGTATTTCCACTCATGGCCATGAGTGTTCATTACTTGCAGCCATCCCTAGGTATTTTCCTTGTTGTTTCATTTTGTGTGTTTTGCCCACAGTTTTGTTAGATTCAAGCCTGAAGAGGCAGAGGGCTCTGTGGATGCTGTGGCAGACCAGGGTGTGTATAGGATGGCTGTGCTATGTGTGGATTCTTGAATGTTGCTCTAAGGCTACCAGGATCATCTTCCTTTCTAACATGGTCATACTCAGTGCTGTCACTGGCTTCTCTCTGGCTCATAAGAAGGAGCATACTTCAGCAGTAATTGCATTCTAGCCAGTGGCCTGAATCTTTGCTCTCACCTGACCTCATGCTTCTAGGAAGCTCAGCTGGCAAATGTTGTGCAGGCTGTGGTGGTAACACCCTCTGGTGTGTGGGCTGCTGGTTAGGTTGTCCTGCTTCCATATATGCTGAGGTATTTTCACTGACACAGTCTTTTCACAAGTTTGAAGTTACCCTGGCTGTCAAGGAGCGGCTTTCCCTAAAGTGGAAACGCAGGGTTAGCCCGAGGGCCGGCTAAAAAGCAGAATTTGCTGGGGCAGAACGGGGTGGCAGAAGTTAAATGAAGAGCGTTAGGTTGAAATATTTTATGAGATCACCATGCTTTTAAATTGGTTTACACAGATGGCTGTCTGGTTTGTTGCTTTGTCCTTGCTTAATAGTAACTGTTTATGGAAAAACGAATTGCTTTGCAGAAGGAGGTCCAAAAGCTCATGCTGTTGTTTCCCTCAGTGGAGATCTTCATGTTATTATGGGCATACAAGGATCTGGCCTGAAATGCAGATTAATTACAAAGCGCACAGTGAATAATTAACCATTTGACTTGTTCTTAAGCTCTGTAGTCACTGGGTTAGAAATGATTTCCCAAACTGCAGGAGATAAGAGGTTATTCCTGGTTTCACAATGTCCTTATTGTTATGGCTTTGTGCTGTGTGTACTCTGACATCAGCTGATACCTACGCAAGTCAGGTCCAGCTTCTCATTCAAACCACTTCCTGGGGTTTTCTCGGGTAATGGCAGTGATTCAGAAGACCCCCGCCTCGGGAAGCTGCCTCTGACATGTCGCACCAGGGACGCGGGGCTGGGAGCATCTGAGGATCTTAGGAAGGAGTTTTGAACTTAAAAATACCCACGTTTTTGTTTGTTCAGCATTCAGATTTAGATGTGCATTGCTTGGCTTGTGTCCTAGTGACCTATTCATAGACCAGTGGTATGTATTGTGGAATACGCAGTGATATATATGTACATGTATGCGTGAGGCAGGAGCCTGCAACTAGCCTCCAGGCAGGCACACTGATTTTGCATCCACAATTATTCCTATTTGGTAAAAAAAAAAAAAGAGAGGGAGAGAGAGA
>WBMW01005660.1:415638-509988 GCA_013396635.1 Penelope pileata | reverse complement strand
AGAGAGAGAGAGAGAGAGAGAGAGAGAGAGAGAGAAATAGAATTAATTTTTTTAAAGGAAATGAAACCTAAATAATGATACTCTGTACTTTTTCAGGACTGTCTACTTAAGAAGCTGAGAGTGAGCTAGAAACATTGATGAAACCTCTATTCTATGAGGTGGGTATGCATTCTTATTACTATTTTGCAAAAGCATAGAAAATGCAAACCATCTGCCCAAGTCTGGACACAGAGCTATTTAAGAGCTGTGAACAGAGTCCAGCAGTTTTCTGCCCCAACACATGTTCTGACTGATCAATACTTACGAATAAAGTCTTCATGTGCCCTCCTGTTGGAGGAAGTGATGAATTCCTGCATTCTGTTACCATTTGAAGTGGTTCTTTCAATTTTCGATTTCTGACTAATGGCATAAGTGACTCTTACATATACTTGTGCTCTCCTGTCCCCCGCCCTTGATGTGCAGTGCATTTAGGTCACATTTTTGGGAGATAGTCTGTCACAGGGGAGTCAGTGGAAATCAAACATGTCCACTGGATCCAGGTCAGACATAATCCAGGGTTCATAAATGCTTAGCGCTTTTCATTACTTTTTTTATTTTAGTCTTCATCACAGTCAGATGCACCAGCAAGCTTTTAATAAATCTCCTTCTGCGTGGGACTTGCAGCTCAGGTTTGCAGACCCATGAGGGCTGGATGATTTGAATAACTGTGAGAAGCGAAACTGAGCGTTCGTAGGCACATCAGCTACGAGCAGCAAAATCAATGCATCCCTGTAATTTTGGTAGCCTTTGTCTTTATGGTATGCTGCATGAAAAACCATCAGCTTCACTTGCCCCGTGCCATAGCGGCTCGGATGCAGAGTCTCTGCGCTTCTGCGCACTGTGCTCATCACCCAGCCCATCTCAAGGGGTCCCACTCGCAGGAACCTGGTTCAGGCAGCAGCCCGGAGAAACTCTCTTGGGCTCCTCGGTTATTTGCAGCAGTTTCCTTTTTGGCTTTGTGAGAGAAACTCGGTCAGAAGGCTTCTGCCTTATGCTGCACTCCACTGGAATCCTGGATCTGCGGTGGCAAGGAATAAGTCAGGACTGAAATTTGTCTCTTTAAGGATTTTGGTTTTTCTTTAAACCAATCTTTGCCTTTGAAAGCCTTTTTTGAATAAATCACTCTGACAGTAAGTACTAGAATATATATTGATAAAATACAAATTTATGCATGCCAACGTTTATCTATTTTGTTTCTATTCACTAGTACATACAGCACATTGGCTTTAGCTGCATATGGCTCCTGTCTGCCTGAGCAAAGGGGAGCAGAGTGCAGGGGCACAGCCTGAAGGTGGGAGTAGCAGAAAAACTATGTTCAACATGTTTTTTCTCTGTGACATCATGGTGGTTCCTCAGGTATCTCTCAGTTCATATGGAAAATGTGTTGAAAATATGACACAGTTTGATGCTAAGCTTAGCTTCATGCTCTTCTCTGTAAAAGGTATGACGATACTCAGAGGACAAGTTGCCTATGTGCAGATTTGGCTTCTGGATAAAATGAGCTGTGCAAAAGCTTTCACTACTTTAGAAACTTTTATAATTGTTAATTGATATAGTATTTTAAATCTGAATTGCGCACTTTGTTGAATTGAAGATAACAGGGCTACTTGTAATCTGCTTGATAAGGCTGTAAGAAAATTGAGATACCTCCACCTTCAGACCTCCCATTTTCCAAACATAAGCACCATTTATTTTTGCTCAGTTCCGGAGCATTCGCGCTCAAAATCAATGCTGAAATTTGTAGTATATCATTTGACTGACATTATGCAAATCCATTGCTGTAGCGTAACATGCTGTGAGACCTCTGGGAGGGAAACTACCCGCTCCTTGTGTCGTGGGGCCCCAGAAGTGATGCGTGGAAGGAGCATGCTGTGTGTACCATGGCAGCATGGGCGGTGCGATGGTGTCATTGCTTGCTTTGAGCTCCCCGACAACACGAATTGCTGACTTCAGCCCCTGAGGTTTGAATGGGCTCCCCAAAGTCTCCAAAACTGGAAAGTCATGATCTAGCACTCGATGTTGTAGTCATTAATCAGTGATTTCATTATTGGTTGTCATTGGTTTGGCTTCTGAAGCCTGTGGGTGGGGAGCTAGATGGTTTCCTGGTGTTGCTGGAGCTCTGGTCAGCTGGGAGGGGAACTGAAATTGTCACGGATGGTTTGGAGACTTCTTTGGAGATTCCTCTTGAATGCCTCTGCCTTTAGAAACAAAATGTGAGGCTGCAGTGTTCTATCCTTGTTGGGGCATTAAGGCACGTTGTCACCTTCAGAGCAGTTAGCTCATGTTTTGAGACTTCTGGGCACATAAACAGAGAGAAAAACAACAAAGGAAGAACAGAAAGCAAAAGCTGACTGGAAGAAAATTTAAAACAGCAGCAGATTCTGAAATACTTCACCTATGCTCTAAGCTGGGACAAAACTCTGGAAGTCCTTACAAAGTAAGGCATCTTGTTTCACAGCACTCTAAATGTTGCCTCAGTTTTACTTTGCGGAAAGATATTGTGCTGGTGTACTGATGTTCCAGCTCTTGTATCTGGTTGAATTGTAACTTGTTGGCCAGTACAACACTGCTATTGAATGTTAGCTTTGAAGTATCTTGGTATTTCACAAGGCTATTACCTTCATAAAGCTTCATTTAAACCAGAGACGACATTTATATTGCTGATGAACTTTTCAGTTCTACCAAAGCACTGTTTTTCTTTCTGGAAACACTTTCAGTGGGAAAAGCTGTGATCAGTAATGCAGTGTTACAGATTTTCTTGATTCTTACTGTATAGTTTCAGTTTTTGAAACGGAGGGAGAGTTGTCTTCTTTCAATGCCAATAGAGGCTGTGAATCCCAGGGTTACACATTTGTGACCACGGGTGATTTCAGCCCAGACACAGCTGACTCCATTTCGGTGAGAATGTTTGCAACAAACAGTCTCAGGAATAAAACTGCAGCTCTTTATGTGCGCATTTTGCCAGCACAGGGCTTGCACACGCTCCGAGCTGAGAACCAAAAGCTTTGAATTCAGCCTGCAGAGAGGAAGGAATTTGTCTGTGCTGCAGTAAAAGGAAGTATTTGCTGTGTTATTGTAACATGTGGCCTTTTGCCATCCTTGATAAAGCATTTCAGGGCTGTGCACCCAAAGTCTGCTGCCCTCCTGACCCTCCATCAATCACTGGCTGTGCACAAGGGTGGATGCAGCGCCGGCTCCGGGGGAGATCCATTGTTTGCTCTGGAAGCGGAAGGTGCGGACAAAGTGGCTGCAGGCGATCCCCCGCCACAGCTCCGCGGGGTTGCTGTGCACACACCTCCGCTGGCCGAGGAGACGGGCGTGGGGGCACGGTGGGACGGCCTGCTGCCTGGGACAAGCCTCAGAGATGGATTTTCCACGTTAAAATGTAAAACCAGCATCAATGTCGTAACACTGTGCCTTGGTTATGTACTTTCATTTACTTCCCTTTTGACTGTTTAGCAGTGCTTATAGATGAGGCTTTAAATTCTGAATTTGCATACTGTGAACAGCTCAGCCTCCTTTTTCTCTCCCTTCATGCAGTTCTGGTTATAGAGATGCCAGCATCCCCAGTAAGCATGCTGAGAATGTACAATTGTACTTTGTACTGCTAAATTAACTGACAGGAATAGTCAGGCCAAACCAGATTCAGCTTCCAAAAGGGAAAGAGTCTCCTCTAGCACAAATGTTAATGACGTTTTTACATCAGAAACTTTCACCAATCGAGTATACGGTGTGACTTAAAACAAATGCTGTGATCTTTCTGTCTGGAGGATGGGTAACTTGCAGAAAATAGTGGTGGTTTTGTTTCCAGTGACCAGTCGGGTTAGAAATGCCTGAACGTTCAGATAGGTTAACTCTTCTCTTAGGATTTTAAACTGTTTAAAATTTTAAAAAATCATTTTTTAGTTTATCGTTTCTACTTTTCTTAGGATTGGTTTGACATGAAAAATAGGACCTGATTGTTACTTGATTTGCTATGTATTTTTGTGCATGTATATATTTCTGTGCATTCTGTTAGCTTTGTGAATTTGGTTCCAGTTACATTCACATAAGTGATGGGGGAGCTGCATCCTAGGTGGCATAACAGTAGTGTCAGGAGAGCTGGCTCTGGTGGCTGCAGTATGTGGTGCTGACGGTACGAAATATTTTCACGCACATATTGCTGTCTCCTTACCAGGAAGGGTCTGCTCCTGGCATTGCGAAACCTGCAGTCTTTGTCGATTTGTCTGTGGCAGCTGAAATACTGTGGGAGGTTTCAGCCCCCTGCAAATTTTAACAGCGGCTGCATTATGATGAAACGAGAATGAAGTTTTATGATTTATTTAAAACAAAGGAAGGGGACTTTCATTTTTACAGACACCTTACCTAAGGTACGCCCAAGCCCTTGGCTGCCTTCTCCTCAGAATCAGTTTTGGTTCCTGCCGTGAAACCAAGCAGGTTCCCCAAGCACCAGAAGAAAAAGCTGAGAGGAGTGTGCCCGAGTGTGCAGGTGAGAAAGGGAGAATTGTGCCAGACACTGCAGACAGCAGAGCTTGCAGCCTTACAGGTGCTCGGGCACCAGAGAGAGGCTTCAGGCTGGACCGCTTTGTGCTGTGCTCCAGCTCATGGTATTTCTCGTTTTCAGTGCACTGTACTGCTCTATTCCTGTTTATAAATCTTTTAAGTGTGCACATTAAAAAAGTAATTAAATTGTCATTATAATTTATAGTATGCCTGAAGTCAATCACCTAATTAAACGGAAAGAGCAGAGAGGTAGTAGGTTCATAAGCATTTATTAAGTACTGCAGTATTAATTATGCAGGACTTTTGAACCATGCAAAAGAGGAAAGAATGGAAACACCAATCTAAAAAGGCCTTCCATTGCTGCCCTTCTCAATTTAACAGTGAGACCTCCCCTCCAGTTAGTAAGACAACACTAATGCTTTCTTTTTGTTAATTTTTAATGAAATTATGATGGATTTTTTTTACAATGATCACTTGCAGCCTTTTCCTGTAATACTTTTAAAAGAACAATGTCCCTGCATGGGGGCCTATAAATATGTGAGTAGAATTTAGAGCTACATTTTGGGGTGGATTGTGCAGGAACAGGCTCCTTTGCTCATCATTTTGCAGCATGTCAGGAGGGGAGTGAAGCGTGTGCCAGCTGTTCAGGCAGCCCCCAAAATTTGGTGTAACATATTTGGAGCATAATTGCACAGGTATCCCTTTGCCTGGAAATGTATTAAATAACAATTCATTGGCAATGAATAAGTACAACGTATGGGCAACATCTAGAAGTTGGGCTTGACTTACTGGAAACTGGAGACCCAGTTCAATTGCTTTTCTTTCTGGAAGAATTTGAGATTGTGTGATAGGAATGTAAATCCCTGCTGAAGGCCATTTCTTTTCACTGTCTTCAATAGGCTACACTAAACTGACAGCAAAAACAGAAAAAAAAAGAAAAGAAAAACTAGACTGAACAATCAAGAAAATTTGCTGTGTATAGGTTTTTCTTCTATCCAGAAAACATTGAATCTGTGCTGCCTTGAGTGCTGTAGTTTTCTGTACCAAGGTGTTTCACTGAAGGCTGTGTGCCAAGGCCTGGTCCAGCCCCAGTGCAGGCAGCAGGGCAGTTTGCAGTGCCATGCCTTTGTCCCACGCACCTGTGGCGGCACAGGCTCACATGTCTGGCTGGAGGGAGATCTGAGGTTGTGACTCTTAATCCAGTGAAAGCAGCAAGTTTTGCTGCTATTTCGAAAGATGCAGTTGGGATTCCCTTTGTAGCAAAGATAACTTTTTACCTTATATGGAGTAAATCAAATTGTTGACAGCTCTTGAACTCAGCACTCATAATTACCCTATAACGAGCAGTCATTATGCTTCAGGTTAACAATGCAGCAGCATTATATAAGGAATGTAACTTGACAGTTGTCTGGAGAAAAGAAAGAAAGAGATATATATACATAAGTGGTAGCGACCTTACCAAGGTCTCAGATGACATAATCTAAGTTGGGTTATATAATTCATTTTATGGTCAATAAGCTGGTCTTCTGAGCTGTATATCGGAGCCTTAACGCTTGTCTGTTTATATCAGACCTTACAGCTATTCCTTCAATATGTAAGTTGCTCATGCCTTGCTCTAGTCAAGCATGTTTTCAGCTTTGTGTGCTGGCAGCAGGCAGAGGCAGTCCCAGCAGCAAAGTCCTCTGTTTGTTGAAATGGCAAAGAACAAGAAAACCCAAACCTTTCTTTGACTGATTCTGAAAACAGGTTGGATGAGTACTGTATTGCAGCTATTTGAAGCTACTGTGGAGTGAGCCTTTGGGATGCTCTCTGCCAATTCTGTTGTCAAAACAGAGAAAAAAAAATGTCTTTGAGTATGAGTGCCTCTGCTTTTCCACTTTCTTTAAGGAATATATTTTCATTGGTAAAATGGATTTTTTTATGTTATGCGCAAGTAATTGATTTAAAGTCCCAAGTTCTACTTAAATGCATGTATATTATGATACACCAAGTGAATACCGTATTTTTAATCCACAACCATGGAAATACTTGTTAGTCCTCAGATATTCAGACTGAGCTGGGTGTTCTGCTATGGGTGGAGAACCTGAACACCTGAACCTTTGTGTCAGATAGGTCAGAAATTGCTCCGAGCAAGAGAGCCTGACTGCAGTCAGTGTTAAGCACTGACAGAGTTATCACAGGTGGGTGATATTGGCACAAGCCTTGCACATGCACTGTGTGATTCCAGGCCTCTGAGCCAAAGATTCTGTAAGTGTTGGTCACCAGCTTTTCCTGTGCTCCTGTTCCTCACCTGTGTTGGGAGCATGGAGGTCTCATAGTAATTAATCTATGTCATGTTAAGGTTGTGCCTTTGCCATGGCTGCAGTCTGACTAGGCATATCAGAAACAGCTTGGAAGCGGGTAGCTTGCATCCTTAGTGTGCTTAGTGTGTACTCAGCAGCCTTCAGATATTGTGTGTAAATGCTCAGGTCATCTTGGTGCTGATATGCCTTCTCTCCTAGCAATGCCTAATCTGTAATGGGAGATGTATGTTTGTGTAAGGAGCAAAAACTCCTTTTTCAAGTTTGGGTGGAAATTCCCTGGAATTATGAAGTGCATCCTCCAGAACAGCAGTATTAAGCTCTAGGTATCTCATTACTATGATTTGGTACTGATATTAGCATTTGATATTGGTATTTTGGTTTTACTGTTGGTTTTGTATGTGTGACTTTCTCAAGGTGTTTCTTGGGGGAACAACATTAAATTTGAAAGAACAAATGCCACTATGACGCAGGGAGATGTGTAATGCCACATTTGATACTTCAAGCCTCATAAAATAAGTAGACTTGGTGCAAACATTTCACATCCTCTTCAGCCCATAAAATCAAGAGCCAAAAGGTAATCTGAATTCACAGGACTCTTCAGTGAGATGGGAAAGCTCAAAGACAAGATAAAAGAGTTTTTGAGACAGGAAATCTAAATTTCATTGAGACTAGAAAAAGTGTAATTCAGAGCTATAACTGCACATATACATCCAAGAGAGTTGGGAAGAATGGGGCAACGTATCCTCACATGCTACTGAAGAGAAAAGGGGTAACGATACTGTGATTAAACTGCGGCAGAAAGTATTTTGCTAGACTGTTCAATATTGGAAAGGGGTTACTACTAAGCAACATTTAGGTCAATGGAGCAAACTGCCATGGGAGGGTGTGGAGTCTGTCCTGGCTAGACTAGACAGACATCTATTATAGGTGATAGAGGATGACCCACTTAGAGGTTGCTTCCAGCCCAGATGTTTTATGTGATTTTTGTTCTCTTCAGGTACATCTCTTGTCAGATTGGCTTTTCTTCCAGTTACCATATGAATTATTACAGCCCTACTGACAAAAAGCCCTCCGTGCTAAGAATGTATATAACATATCTATATATATACTTAACATGCCAAATGATTGTTATATAAACTCATTGGTGTGGTAATGCTTATGAATGATCTCTTGTATCTGTATTAAAATATAGATATTTAGACTTTTAAAAACATTTTATTTTCTTCTTTAGAATAAAACATTTTTTCACAGAAATTTCTTCATATTTCATATATGGGAAATGTATAACATTTTAGAGAATAATATACAGAAGGTGAGAAGCACTCTGTGTCCCCATGACCATATGGGCTACATCTCTCCTCCTACAAATGTTCATCATAGTCACTCTTCCCAAGGAAGGGTTTGTGGAACCTACAGATCAGTAAACTGATGGATATGCATGTTGTGTGTGTGTAAATGCATACCTTTATGTAACAGGGTGGTAGTCTTGCTCAACTGTTACTGTAGTCAATGGGATTTTTGATTGATCCCAGGGCACAGAAGACATGTTTTTTCTATTTCAGGTTATGGTTTATTTCATGACAGTTTATTGTTCAAAAGCAGGCTGTACTGTCGAGTAATTAAAATTGGTGCATAGAGGAACATTCACTTTTATCACTAAAAGAAGTATAACGTATAGCTAACCACTCATAGCAGGAAAAAATATTTCTCTTTGGGCTCAGTCCAAGTTCCATTGACTTTTATGATATTTGGATTGAGCTTTCTAATCATGTTGCTGTAATGATCTGCAAACCCTCTGGGGACTTCACTGCTCCTTGCCAGGACTAGTCGTAATGAAATGATACGAAAAACATTGGCACGTAGGTGCAGAAACACAGCTCTGCAGTTCAGCTTATGCATTTCTTTGATTTGTAAGAATGAAAGAAAAGGAGAAGCTGCAACACAAACGATTCTGACTGTGTTTACTTTTCCCCTTTAAAGCCAATCTGAAAGTAATTGGGGACTGTAGTATTAGTAAGCAATACTTAGAGATGCAGTGAAAAGTGCTTTACTATCCTGAGGGCATGCAGCCAGGTAGATGAAGAGTGGTGTGCTGGCCTCTGGCCTTCCCCTGACGTCTGTTTGTTCTGCTCATCTCCCGTTAAGGAGTCTTGATAGAATAATAGCTCGTGATCTTTGAGTTTTGTTTCTTTTTTTAATAATTTAAGCAGTTTTTGGTGATCACAAAGGTTCTGGAATGACAGAATAGCAGTTCAGGATGTAATTGACTGAATTTTAATATATCTGTTCACATTTCCTGAATCAGAATCTGTGGTATCCATCTCTGGAAACACTGAAGTGGGAATTTGAATAACTTTTCGGAGATGTAGAATTCAGTAGAGGTATTTTCTATCCTTTTTTTCTATAACTCATCTTCTTTCTTTGTCTTTAATTGTGTCTGAGTTTCTGAATGATCACTATTGTTTCTTCTGCCTTTTTTTTCCCCTCACAAGAAGCCTTTAACTTGATTTCTTATGTTTCTTAGCAGTGGCATTATGTTTTCCTGGCAGAAACACTTCTGCTGTTTAGCATGTTGACAGCGTTGTCTGAAACTATTTTAGGTCCCATGCTCTTTCTTGGCTCCTTTCCTAGGGCAGTTTTTCCTCAGTTGGACTTTTCACAGTGTGGCCTCTTAGCATTTTCCTGTTTTCTATTAATTTTTGAGCAGAAGCCCTAGCACAGAATGAAACCTTGAGGTTTTAAGGGGGCAAGTCCTGGTGAAATTGCCACCTTGCAGTCTTTAGTCTCTTGACTGCAGCTGCACTAGCCTTCTGCTGAACACAACAGAGAGAGCAAACACAGCTTAAAGCCAGGTTTTCAGTGGGTATCAAAGTGAGCTGGCACCTGACTCTCGGACACAGACATGAATAAACTCAGAGGAGACTCTGCTCATGTGCATTGCCATTTGTATTTCAAAGGTAAATAATTTCCTTGTTTAAAATATATTAAGTGACCTTTTGGTGGATGTGAAAAGTAGTTCAGAGAGGGATTGTTTTAGTCCACTGTTTAGGAGCTTTTGTTTTATTCTGGCTGTGTTGTTTTGGCCATCACAAAAGAATATCAGAGTGGTACTTTGGCCACAATAACATTACCGAGTCTTGAAAATTAGGATAAAGCCCTAAAGTAATGAGGGAAGTATATGTGCCCTAAAGTAATGAGTCTACTCTCAAGTACCACATAATTGTTATTTAGGGCTCTTAAGTTCAGGAAGGTTCCTGGCAAATTTGATTCTTCAGCTAGCGCAGTAGTGACACAGAAGTTGAAACTTTCCATCATGCCTTTTCTGTAATTCTTCATCTATGCTGCAGATCTCAGGTAATGGACAGGTATTGCGTCTGCATGGGGCTGCAAAGGTTGAAGATGACAATCTGCCCATGGGTGATCATTGCTAACTAACTGGAGATTACTATTCTACCACTCTAGCTGTTGAAAGAGTTTTGGAAGTGCTCTGTTTCTAACTGCAGGCGAAGCCATCTGGGTTGGCTTCGGCGGCTATCGAAGGTCAGTGGACTGCTCACATTGACTGAAACAGGAGGCATGAGCCTCCAGCCAGCCAGGAGCAATTGGGGATAGGACCACCTTCAGGTTATGCAGCTAGAGGAAGAAGAGAACTTCCAGCACAGAAGCCAGCAAGAATTTTCCTTTAAATGAGATTTACTGGGGTAGATCAGATAGCTACAAGCTTCTGTATTTTGTGCTTTCCTACATGATGCTGTGCAGAATTGGTTCCATATGCGAAAGCATGCTAGAATGTGTCTTGTAACTGTATTTGCAGGAGCTTCCCATTGTCCTCCAAAACCTAGCCTTTCATCTGAGGTGATTCACCAGGTTCTTGACTACATTTTTGAGAGCTTCAGTGTCCTCGGTGAGGATTGCATCAGGACCATCAGTTGTTATTTCTAGGTCCTCAATTTTCTTTTCAGCCTCTGGCAGTTTTAATCCTAAACCTTAAAGCTTCCTGTCCATGGAAACCATAGTAGCCTGGATTAGGTCCAACCTTCCAGAAATACATACTGCATACCTTGTAAAGAAATTAGATAATACTGGATGGGCAAAGGCCACAGCTCTAGACATTGCAAGACCAAAGGCAGGTGAGTCCTTTTACCAGGCTGCAAGCTGTATATGAATGTGCTGCCAGATCAGTCATGGATCTTAAATTCCTCAAGGGCATGTTAAAGTCACTGTCTGTTTGTTCTCTTACAAAAATTATAGATGACAGCATTAAAATCTTAAATCACTTGGGTGATTGTGAACAGTAGGACATACCATATAGCACTCCTGGAAAACATCTTCTCAGACAGCTCCTGAAAGCAGATCCACATGATAATTCCTTGAAAATACATCTTAGGTCAGCTGTATTTTTCATCATCATAGTGAATGTGGTTGATTCTTTAAGCCTGATTCCAGGCACTTGGTTTGGTGCAGTTTTCCCTGTGTGGGTGGGAAGAGCAGGCTCGGCCCGGCCCTCCCTTCCTGCCCAGAAGGCTACAGCAGGTATAGGGTTTTTCACTCCAGTCAGACGAGGAACGTGCCTGTTACACAGATTTTTGCTGACATAACCGTCTTGTCCAAAGGTGTAAAGAGGCTTGATCCTTGACCTGATCCCTGACTGACACTCACTGTGGATACACTTAGGACAAACCTCTACTTTTATGTAAACGCATTTTTGCCTACTGGATGAGGGAGGAGGGCCCTTAGGAAAAAGCTGTGCCAGCAAAAATACAATTTTGCTGGTACGGATGAAGCCTGTGCTGGGGACACACTGTCACTGCAGTTTGCTAGGGCAGCTGCAACAGCGGAGCGATCCTATTCTGGATACAGCCTCATCTTCTGTTCCAGTTTGTCGTGCATGATTTATCTTTCTGTCACCTCTTCAGGTCCCTAGGCACCTCTCAGCGTAAAAAGAAATTAAAACACAATACATATGAGTCTGCTCTGTATTGGAGTCTTGACCTTTAATATATCAGGTTTTCATATTGCAGCTTTGCCAGCAAATAGGCTGTCCTACCAGAACTGAGGTGGCTGTAGTGATCTGTAGAGGTCCCACCTCAGCCACACTTCAGCTTTATTTGCTACAAACTCTCAGGCTCCCTGGAACGCCTTTGTGAGGAGATGAGGTTTTCAGATTGCCTGGGAGATCATAACCTGGAACTCCAGCAATCCGGTGAGGAAAAAAACCTCTGTAATCAAAAATCTGAGAAAGCAGCCTAACAACCCCAGCATCAAAAGGATTGCTTAATGTTTTGTCCTGTTATTCTAGTTGAATTTCCATCATTTTATTATTTTTTGATGTTTCTCTCCTCCTCCCACTTTGGTGCTATCATTAGATTTTCCTTCCTTTACTAGCAGAAGGGTCTGCCTCTGGCTCTGTGATTTTGCGGCTGCGCTCCCGCTGAGCATACCGGTGTGTCACTCTGATGGCAGGTTCACAGTTAGGCTCCTTAGATCAATAAACCGTCTTAGTTAGTCACTGAGTGTATCAGATGTGAATTTTAAAAGTCCACAGTCACACTTAAAATACCACAGAGGCCAAAACCTGATGTGATTTTTAAGAAGCATCTGAATTTTTAAGGAGCTCTATTTTTCAGTCATAAAACTGCCAGCATTACCTTCTGACCACTGCACTGTTTGATCAGGTTTTAGTCTCCTCTTTTTCTCTGCAGCTATTGCAGATTGTTGGTTATTTTCTCCAAGAGACAGACAACTGTGTCTTTCAAGAAAGAGAACAACTGTGTCAACAGATGGGAGAGAAAATGCTGTGTCTGAAATAGGAATAAACCGTGTTAAAAGTAGGTAGTCTTGCCACAACTGTTTCTTGGGCCAATGTGGAAATCCTTCTTTCTCATACTAGCACACTATCAAAACTACTAAAACCGTGCTAGAAAAACTGCCAAATTAGTCTATAAAATGTTGGTAGAATAGTAACGACCCTTTTCCTGCCCAATTGTAACAGTCAGGCTAGTAAAGGAGAGCGGCTGGGAGCTGTGCTGCCAAGGGAGAGCTCCGAACAATCCCTTCCATTGACCCCTGGCCAGCAGCAACTAAAACACAGCTCTGGCAGTTGTGGACATAGATTTTAATGAGGTGACCCTCTCTGCCCCCCAGCTGTACTGGGACAACTGTGTAATGAGAGGGTGTCAGAGGCTTGCCCTTTCTTAGACATGTAGTTTTCCTGCTAGGTGTGGAGGGAAATAATTTTCCTGTCCCATCAACTATCTGGGGAGAACCTGTGGCAGTTTTGGTAACAAGTTGATTGTTTTTTCTTTTTTTTTTTTACAGAAAACTCCTACCCTCCCCAGAATAGGAAAGCAAGCTGAACTGTGCTTAAACGTGGTTGCTACTAGCAGAATTACAGCTGCGGCTTAGACATTGTATTTCTGCTTTCCATCTGTTGTCTCACTTATTTTTTCATTCTGTCTACTTGCTTTCAATTGTCTCTTCTACGTCTCAGTTTATCCAATTTTCAGGGCCGGCCAGCCATTTCAGCATTATCACTGTCCTAATGGCTGTAAAGAAGAGCAGAGAAGCTCTTCACTGAATGATTTTTTTTTCCACAATGCCTCTCTGCTTTGTTTGTTTGGGTTTTGTTTGTGCTATGTTGTTTCATCTCAAAAGAGAGGAGATGTTTGCATAGTGTGTGTTTTGCTGTTGTGGTTTGATTCCTGCAAACTTTTATCCTTTGTACAGCTCATGGTGCCTTTGGGGCAGGGACAGATTGTAACCTCAGAGAGGATCAGGTCTTGGGCCCGCTCCGGACCCCTGCAATAGAGCCTGGGATCTGGGTTCCCCCAGACTTCTGCCCAGGGTGACCTGGTGAGGAGGAAACAGCTTTGGGCAGCTAAGCATGATTTCCGGCAACCTTGAGGCACTCATTATTTATTCCTGACCTCTGAGATAGGACAAAACACGAGGTAGTTGAGGCCCTTCCACCTGGGGAGGAGGGCAGCGGCAGGTGAACAGTGCAGCCTGCGACCAAGTGCACGTTCCTCGTGACCTGGTACAGCCCTGCTGTTTGCAACAGGCTTTTCCCTTCCCGCTTGTCTGCAGTCGAGGAATGCTCCTGGGGATCCATGCTTGCCTGGAAGTTGTCTCTGTTAGATTAATGTTTCTTGCTGAGACTAAAAGAAATTTAAAGGAAAAGACTTTAGAGACTGCCCAGTTACTTCAGTGCATCTAGGAAAGACCACATTCCTTGTCAGATCTTATGGTCATTTTTCTTACTCTTTCCTCATTCCCATGTGATGGAAATGGAACTGGAGGAGTTAAGTACCCATGACTTTTCCCTGTTCTTCTGGTGGAAAAGGAAGCTCCCAGTTCTGTGTGAAAAGGCTGTGAGAGGCTCATCAGCAGTTGTGGCTGCATGCGATTTCCTTACGGTAGCTTCTTACCTCATCTTTTCTGCATCACCTCCTCTTGCCTCTGTGCTTCCCACAGTCTGTGGGTAGTATGTATGTTTGTCACTGTCCAAGGATATATCCCACATATTTTTATAATTTGTTTTGTTTAATCAATCTATGGATGAGTTAAAAAGACTGGTATGTGTGTGAGCGACAGTTTGATTAACAGCTGAATTTGACGTCTTTCCAGCATAATGAGCTCCAAAGGAAATCGGGAGAATTTTGTGCTACATCCTGAGTCTGAAAAAAACATACTCAGGAGGATGCATGCCACTTATTCACTTTTGACTTGAGCACATGCCTTGCTTTGCTGAGTTGGCTTTACTGCTTAGAGATGGAATTAAGCATATGCTTAAATGACTTGCTCAGCTGTGACTGAGGTTGCATAATTTGTCTGCTTATTTTCCTGGAGCTTCCCTATTGAATTCAGTGAGAGTGGAATCAGGCCATGGCAACGAAGAAGTGATGCAGTTGTAATTGGCAGGATATACCAATTAAAACTTATTCCTTTTGTATTGTGAAATGAGGCTTTGCTTTCTCGTTATGACCAGTTTCAAATTATGCTCTTGAATTGTGGTCAAGTCAATATTGTTTCATGGCAAAAGTATAGCCAAACATTTTTGCTTTAGTTATAGGAATACATAAATTTAATCCCTCAAAGCTCTCCTATAGCTGTAACCAGGCTAACTGCTATTGCACTACCTCATTTTTCAGACCATTTTGTTCTCATTCTGGACACCAAAATCGTTAGAAAACATTCACTGGCAGCATTTAACAGCATACAAAAAACTCAGACATTTGTGATGCACCACTAATCTATTAGCAATTTGTTTAACTCCACTGCTCCACGCATACAGGAGAATAAAATAGAAGTGATTAAAATAAAAGTGATTTTAAAAAAATCTTCGTAATATGGCTTTTTTTTTTTCCTTTAACCAACTCATTTTGTTTTTCTGAGAGCCCATGGTGACTGCAGAAGGTGAAAAATTGCAAACAAAATTGAGGAGAAGTTCAAGTTAGCTGTGGAGCCAGAAGTGTGATTCAGGAGCTGAAAATATCTCTGCGCTTCATGCATCAAACTCAAACACTGTGCTCTGGCAACACCCCCTGGATCAGAAACGGAGTTTGAGGTCATTCCTCCTCCAGCCTGCCATGTATGGATAGGGCCCACGCTCATGACAAATTACCGACTTAGTGGGCACACACCAAGAGCACAGTGACATCAGTGCAGAGGGATCTTGCCTCACAGTGGAGGACCAAGGACTCTGTGGCCTTCTTTCTCCTGTCTTTCTTTAGACTTGGAGGAACACTTTGGAGGCACTGGGAATGAGGACATATTAAACATTCCTTTTCTAGATGTGCAAGGAACAAGGGATAAAGAGGGAGATCACCCACCTCCTTGTGAAGAAGTCATGCAGCATCCAGCAGAAGTGCTAACAAAGATTCTGGTCAGAGGTGTATTAGTGGCCCATCCAGATTTCTAGGACAAACATGTAGTGCATCTTGTGCTGTACGAGCTGTCTTCGCAAACAGAAGCCCAATGTCGGAGACTGATCTCAGAGTGCCTCATATAAAGTCTGTGCTCTGACTTAACACCAGCCCTGCTGAGATCTTAATTTTATTTGTTAGAGAGTAAAGCTTAGATTTCGCAGGTAACAACAAACAAAATTTTGTCAACAGAACCCAAGTCTTTAGAATTCACATATTTTCTCTGCAGACAAATTTCTGTTTTTCCCAGGCGTCACGCTTCCCTGGTGTCCTGCATGTCTGCCTAGGTGCCAGGTTCTCAAGGGCAAGTGAGCTTTCATCCCTGGAGGTGTCAATGCCAGGTTGGATGCGCCCTGGGCAGCCTGAGCTGGTGGGTGGGAGCCCTGCCCGTGGCAGGGGGTGGGACTGGGTGGACTTTAAGGTCCTCTCCAACCCAAGGCATTCTATGATCTGCTGCTGAGCTTGTCCAGTGCTGCTGCCATTGCTCTGCTGTGGGCTTGCACGTGATGGTCTTTCCAGTGAGGTAACTTTGACAGCTCACGTGATGGTCATAGGATTGTTGGGGCACCTGCTGCATCACAGTCCACCTGCTTGGCAGCTACAAGTGGTTCTGCCTTGGTTTCTTCATAGCATGTGTGGCCACGCTAGTCTTTGTTGTTTTGTTGTTTTTTTCGCAAGGCACAGGTGTCACAGCAGGATAGTCACAGAATTGCAGAATGGTTGAGGCTGGAAGGGACCTCTGGAGGAGGCCATCTGGTCCAGCCCTCCTGCTCAGGGAGGGTCACCTAGAGCAGGTTGCCCAGTCATTCAAAGAGGGAAGGAAAATCAAGGCACTATTGCAAGGAGTTCCTTGTGGTAATTTTGCTGAAGCCTATTTGGATTGCTTAGAGCATGAGCTTTACCAGAAATCCTATCTTGGGCTCAGCTGAGACCTGACGTTTTTGCCATCTCTGCCCACTCTCAGAGGATCCCTAGAGGTACTCACAGCTTTGTGCCAGCTGCCTGGCCAAAGAGCCCTGTCCTCTTGGCAACAGCGGAGTAGACAAATGGGTTGAGCAACATGTGTATGTGGACACAGTGTCAATTGTCAGCCTGACCATTGTCTAAAAGCATCAAGCCTGGTTAGCTGAGGGCACTGATCTCAGCTGGCAGCGTCTAAACTGTTATGTGCAGTGAGGTTATGGACCTATACTTAGGGGGATGTGCTCTTGCTAATTTAGTTCCTGGCTGAAGTGGAAATAAAAAGTAACCCAAAATCATAGTTCCAGTGCTAGCAGCAAAATATCCTGCACATTGTGAGTTCTGGGAATAAAGGAAATAATCTAGAGAGGTTCCAAGTACTTCATATAATGCTGCCGAAGGAATCAGGTGTTTGATTTATTAAAGTGAATTGCTTATGTGTAAAGTAACCAAAGTTCATAGGTGATGTTCCAAAAGTCACTTGGCATGATAGATCTTTTAGGTAAATTTTGTTCTGATTGCTAACTTTCAGGAGAGCCTGGAAGAGACAACAGAAACAGCATTTACAAGTGGTAGTATGTATGGCTATTTTTAGTTACATCATACATATACATATGCATACACACATATACAAATATACATGCATTTTTTTATATACACACATCTGCACACATTAATTCATAGATACATAAATTCCAACAAATGAAAAATGTTGCAAAGACTTCTTGGCGTTCTCTGCTTCCAGGTCTGCTGCGTGGTGCTAGCATGCAGGAACCAAAATACCAAAATGGAAAAAAACTGTGAATAAACAAACTTTAATGGGCTGCCACTCTCCTATTACAAAAAATGTGGAAAACAAAGAAAGCATAAATACAGAAAAATATATTGGGCTTCAAATTTCTTTATATTTCAGTAATGAAGATGAAAATGTTTACAGCATAGAAACATTTGATTTAAAAAAATTATATCCCTTTAAATTTGGAGGTAGTCCAAGATGTGATCCATTAATTCCAGCAAACTGCTCGTAGGAAAATATATTTCTGCAGCATCAAGAGCTGCCAGAATGACCTGAAGTTAAGAAGGAAAAGGTAGAGACACTCTTAAGTATTTTAATTCACCTGTTCATAGATGATTAGTGTGAACACAAAGTGAGAACACCAGTGTAGTAATGGGAATAATTTTCTTGCACTTTTTGCAAATTTAATTGCGTATGGTATGATTGCATTTGATCAGGATGTGAACGTCATTTCTCAGACAATTTTGTTCTGCCATTGATTGTTTGAAGTCAATTTAAAGCATGACATTGCTTTTACCTTCCTCAAGCAGGGCCACATTTTTGCTTCTAGTCTTAGCTGCTGTAGCTATCAAATTGTGTGTGTAATAAATTGTGCTTTGTTTAGAGAGTGATAACTGTAAAATATTGCCCATTCAGAGTGTAAGTACTGAATCTGAGATTGATGTCTGGAGCTTAATGTATCACTGTGGCAATCAAGCAAATTTTAGACTTCTTACTTCTCCCATTAGAGACTGTAATCTCTGGACTTTGTGTTTGAAAAGGAGAAAGAGAGCAAAGAGAGCATTAGAAAGTCTGCCCAGAGCATTTCACATATAGAAAGGAGGAAAAGAAGTGGGAGATTTGTATATTGCCCCAGTGATGTGAGTTATCAACCATGAGTTCGAGCTCTGCGTTGACAAGCTGCAAAAGTGTACACATTTTTCTACTCGTGTTGTGTGGGTCTTCTTTGGGCGAAATTGTTATACCATCCAAGAACCTGGCTGTGATTAAAATGACATCTGGCTTACTTGTAGACGTGATGAAACAGTCATTAGGTGAATTCCCTTTCTATGGTAAGGTGCAGTCTGTGCTGGAATGGTACCTGCTGCAAGCTGGTTAAGGAGTAACACAGGCAAGGCTTTATTTGCCCTTTGTACTCTTGAGGCAATTTCACCCATTTATTGTGCTATTTCAAAACCTTAGAATAATTAGCAGTAAAATAAATATTTGCCAGTTGTTTTCCTTAAACTTTAGTTTCTCATTAAAATACACATGAGATTTCTGGTACTTTTTTTTTGTTTCCTTGTAAAGTGCACAGGAGTCTTCCTCTCACACTCCCTCAACTTACTGAACAGTGACAGTGTAATAGATACAGAAGAAATAGTATAAAACAAAGTTCTTGGTGATCAGTGAAATGAATTTACCTTTTTGGTCAGATGATGCCAATGCCTACTGCTACGTTTTTATTTCACTGCTACAGATGTAGTTGTACAATCACAGTATGACTAATGGAGTTGCCAAGGGAGAGTCTAGCACTCTTCTCAAAAGCAGATGGTAAGAGTCATCATCAGAGTACCTCTGCTTTTGTGTTTCCAGGTCCTGGGTAAAAGGCTAAACCCTGAGAGTATGAGCTACAAAGTTCAAATTGGAAAAAGTCTTCCCAGCAGTAAGTCACGCCGCGCCTCTCATACTCTCATTCCCCTTCTGATGCACTTGTTTAACTTAGTCTCCATGGCTGGCAAACAACAGCAGTAGATTAAAACAGTCTTGACCAGATATGACCAAATGCTAGCAAACGATCTGCAGTGGTTGTTGCATTGCTGCCTTTCTTTGGTGGGTAGTTGTTAAAAGAACTTGTTTTCTTTTGCTGCCAAACAACCAAGTATTGCACAAGATTTTACTAATGCAGTGATAAAAAAAACCCTGAAAGTTCCTGGGTTTAATATCATAGCAAAGCCTCTGGGAGCTTCAATTGGGCAGTAAAATTCTCTTTGACAACAGATGCGTTATCTGGAGTAGTTAAAGGCTCTGTAGGTTGGCTGTTCCCTCAGACTACGTACTGTTTGCAAGCTCAAGAATTGCTGTAGAGTTGTTAAGTTAGTAAGGAAATGCAATAGTACTACTTAGACAAAATCATACTGTTCTTAACCAGATCTTGCTTTGACTAATATTTTACTTAATTATAAGTAAAGATTAACCTTTTTAAATACACAGAAATGGATCCAACCTTCGCTGAAGTCAGGAGGAGTCTTTCTACACTTGCATCAGACCCTGATGTATCCTTTGAGGAACACTGCTGAAGATAGCAAAGTGAATATGCTGGCTCTCATCAGTTAAAAGCTAAAAGAAAAATCAGTGAAAACAGAATATAGTGTTCCTCATGGATTTCAGTTCAAATAATTTTTGAAACTGGAGCAGCAATGTTTGTTTCATAAATGACATCTTTCCCTTGTGGTTTTGTTGTATTTTAATGAACTTCCCTCTGCTCCTGCTTGGGGGCTATAGAGAGGATTAGTGTAAGCAGGCCCCTTGTCTTTGAGTTGGGGACTAGATAAACGGATTTGCAATGTATGCTCTGTGCACTTTGTGCAAGTGTAACCAGAGTCATTAAAGCCTGCTAGGCCTGTCCGAAAGTGTAGTGTGTGGGGTTGCATTCTTTGGGGCTGGAGGATATGGTATCTATTTACTACTGGGAGAAGGAAGCTGCAGTTTGGAGCACCCCTAGGTTTTACTGAAGAATGGGCTAATAACAACTCATGGCTTCTTTATTGCTTTACTTTGTTTTTTTCACTGGAACTTTTCTCTGTCTAGTTGTAAAAATAGAGAGTGAAATACTGGCTCTGCTATAAACAGGGTTTTGCCCTTGAGTTCAGCCTTGCCCCGCTTTCACCCATAGATTAAAACTGTATTGAGCCTCGTCTGCTCAGAGATTGAAAAGTGGTTCCTGGCTCTGTGTCCAGATTAATTTCCTAGAAAGCTGTATATTGATGTGATAAAGTATCAGGGTCTGGAGCCAGAGCATATATTATTTTATATACTCAGATGCCTGTATAGACTGCTGTTGACATGGCCAGTTAGTAACACATTATCATTTGCTATTTGTTTTTGTTGCTGATAGCAAACATTACAGCAGAAAGTATAAGCATATGCCTTTTTCTACTAACTCATTCCAGACCTTCCTCACCCTTCACATTTTGGCACCGTTTCCCTCAGCTCACATCTGCACTCTACTGATGGTGGAGGCATGGGGCTTTGTCCACCATATGTTGGTCAGACTTTGTCTGGTGTACAGGGCAACGTGGGCAGCCCTCGCACTCATGGCAACCCAGAGAGGTTTGCTGCCTGCTCCTGTGGGGACATGGTTAGGCCATGGCCACCAATCTGCAGGTCTTGCTTGCTGAGTTTGGCATTTTCCTGTCACAGACCTGTCGCACTCCACTGCTGCAATGTTTGTAAGCCCTTGAGGAGCAGGCAGCTCTCCTGCTGCGATGACCCAGCTGTTCCATGAGGGTGGCCAGCCAGGGCCCAGCGTCATGGCCATGCACCATGGGGCACAGCAGGGCAAAGAGCAGAAGAAAGGACACGCAGGGCCTCTCTCTGGGACCTTGTGCCATCACATCACTCCCCAGGAACTCCCCAGGGGTGCTTCTATCTCCAGGAGCACATCCACCCGGACTGCCCACCTCACTGCGCATCCCTGGCACGTAGCCTGCAGTGGCATTTCATATTTAAGGGCACAGGGTGGCCTGGAAGAAAGAACCCTGGGCAAAATGTGGGCTGTGGTTATCCATGCTTCACACCTGTTTGAGTATGTGGTCACTAGAAGATCACTGAAGGTGTATTGTCTTGGTATTAATGGGGTGATCCCATTTTTAGAGCACAGTGCTAGGTGGCAAAGAAGTGGCATGAGAGATACTTGCACTGCTCTGATTTAGAGAGAGGAAAAGTATTTGTGTTTAATTAAAAATATGTTATTAAATACATATATGTTACTGTAATTCTCACAGGCAAACAGACTACCAAGGCACTACCATACTTTCTGTGCTTATTCTGCTTGTTGTATTTATTACGTTGGAAAGTAAATAATTGTATATATCTTTTGGTCTGGTATGTCCATAGTTTGCACCTCAGAATATTTTTAGCTGACCTGTATTGTAGATGACTGCAAGTTGGAATACCCAGAACAGATGCTGATGGCTGGAGTCACATTGCTCTGGGGGAAAAATACCTAGGCAGCAAGAAGGACTGTGACCGAATCTCTGAAATTCTTATTTGTATTGATGTAGCCAATGTCATAGTGTGTGCTAGGTTAAAAAAATTGAGCAGCAGGCTGACTTGACAAAAATCATTAAAAGTTCTTCATATTTGTTTTCTAAATAGGTGGACGAGAGTGTGAACAGCCATACTTGCTGGAGTGGTGAACCAAATTGCCTTGACTGGAACCATTATTCACTTGCACCTTTGACGGCAGCAGCCAGGTAGGAGAGCAAGGAAAGGATGGGTTCAGATGAACTGGGGAGTAGGCCTCAGTGAATATTTTTTCATTCTCTGAGGGCTTCAAACAGAAGTCTGTCACACTTAAATAGTAACTGATTACATGTCCTTTTGTTACAAGTGAACTCACCTCTTGCTGAAAGGAGAGGCGTTTCTCTTTTTGGACAGGTTATGTTTTTGTTAATTCAGAAGGGCTGTCTTTGCTTTGATCGTATTTGGTTTGCCACTTTCCCTTCTTTATGCAGTTCTTGCATCTGGAGTCCAGGGAGCACACTTTTTGAAAGAAATAAGCAGAAAAATGTACTTGTAAAAAATACAACTAAAAATGGTGCATGGGGTTTTGGATATCTGAAAAAAGTGTGTTTTGTTTTTTAATTTTTAAATTGTCCTGAAGCATAAGCTGGTGATTTCTGTTTGACCATCTTGCCATTTCATGTGTGCCATTGATGAGTGTTCAAGATTAAGGTTTATTTTTTCCTCTGGGTCTTGAACACACAGGCTCACGCAAACAGCGGTTGTGAAAGTGATGACGGTATAGTATCATGATACCCAAACTCGCTTACAGTTAGTTAGTAGATTCTCAGTAGCAGTTTAGCTATGGCACCACAGGCTTCAAAGGCCAGGAAAATGTTTTGAGGAAAAAGGACTGTGTTGTGCTGCTCATTGCAGTTTCATGTTTGTTTGGTCTGGTAGTCACAGGGTGGACAGGTTTCACGTTGACTTTGTCTCAGAGACTGTACTCGTGTATAGAAGACAGAGTTACTTCTGTTGCAGTGCTGAGAAGCTCCTCTAATCTTCTGTGTACTGGCACATGGGTTCAGAGAATTAGGTTAGTTTTCTAAATTCTACATGACTGACTTAAGATAGTGAAAAGTTAAGGAAATGCTTTATCCTTCTCATTGGCTCTCTCTTTTTTTTTTTAATTAATCAATATTTCTCTGCAACCATAACAGCTAGGCGTATAAGGAAGACATCAAAGATTCTTATGCTGTATCTTGATCTCAGGAGAAGGCGTTCAAAGAAAATGCACAGTGAATTCTGAGATAAAACTCATCATCTTCAGAACTATAAATGGGATTGAACCTATGTTTCAATATTGGGCCTATACTATATGAAGTGAAGGAAGGAATGGAGGGGGTTAAATTGAAATGGGCTGTCCCTTGAACCTTTTCTCAAACCTAGAACGGATCCCAAATATTCTGCAGTCCACAGTGCTGCTATATGGGATATTTCTTCTTTCGGATCCACATCTCTTCAATCAAAGCTGTGTTTATCCTCATTGCACTATTTCCCCTCTGCAGTCTCTGAGAGCTGAGATCTTCCCATGCAGCCTGGGACAGGGCTGGATGAGATGGGTGTTACCAGGGAACAAGTTGGCAAAAAACAATGCAT
This sequence comes from Penelope pileata, assembly GCA_013396635.1. Taxonomy (NCBI): domain Eukaryota; kingdom Metazoa; phylum Chordata; class Aves; order Galliformes; family Cracidae; genus Penelope; species Penelope pileata. The sequence continues at coordinate 486,598 of WBMW01005660.1, read as the reverse complement.
TGTCTTCACCATAGGTCCTGTAGAATTTATGGTGAAAGTTCTGCAGGGAAACAAACTGTCCTCATGCACCCCTGAGCTCTGCTCTCAGTTTGGGAAGCTTTAACAGTGTGTGAAATTTATAAGCAGGAGTAATGGAATACTGCCGTACAAAAACCTAGCCATGTCCTGACTCACCAGGCAGGATTTAAGTGGAAAACTGAGAACTTTGGTGCACAAGAATGTGGCAACCATCCTCTGAAATGGGTTTTTAGCATAAATTTTTCAGGTTTCATTAGTCTGTAACTTAATGGTACTTCTGTGCATTGGGCCCTTGTTGCTGCGACTCTCCTGTATGCTGAGAATTCCCCTTATAATGTGTCAGCCTAGTAATGGTGTACTTTACTTTTTCGTTTGGAACAATTGAACTTTAGAAGAGATGCTCTCAATTAACTGAGTTCAGGGCAATGTTATTGTAACTATGATAATAGGTATTGCTACTCTGTGTGCTAAAGGCTTTAAAGCCGGTACTTAATAATGAAAGAGTATTAAATATGCTGTGTGAGCTAATGAAAAGATCCCATTAAAAAACTGAACCCTATATTGCGTACTTTATGAGTGAAAATTTGCAGTTTGATCCCACTACTAGATACAGGGTGATAGGGAGGCACGTTTCCCCTGAAGACAGGAGCGTGCAATGCTGCCAAACCAGCAGACCCAGGCACCCTGCAGGAGATGATTCTTGCAGCAGAGAGAAATTGCACAAGCTGTGGTGTGGAGGACTAGCTGCTCTATTTTGGCTGAGAATCCTTTGAGGATATTAGTCCTGATTCCCTACTGTCTGAAACCTTTTGCTATTTATACCTGGGTAAAGTGAATGCCTGGTGAGCATAAGATGCCACTACTCTAGTGCTAAAGGAGCTGTTATCCACTTTGCCCAAATATAAATGACTATGCAAATGGTGAAGCAAGTTCAAGATCTCTCTTTTTGTTACGGCATTACCTCTAGATCCTGCTGCTCATCGCTGGGTGTGTGAACAGGAGGCTGTGCTTCAGTGTGGTGGCGGTGGTTTGAGCTCAAGTTGTGCAAATGCAGGGAGACACAAGAACACTCATTTCTTGTCCCACTATTAGTCAGAGAGAGAAAAACATGTTTCTTCTTTCATGTCTAGGAGGTGGCTGAGAAGGATAGTGGGACAACAAATTTATTTGCTAGTTCTCTGACAGTCTAGGGTAGGAGGAAAGATATCTGAAAATATCTGGCAGAGGCAGAAATGGACACTGTGACTTGCAGTCTCCCTCATCTCCCTGTCCCTGGGCATTCAGTAGCGGGCAGTGCATGAACATGCCATGCATCAGAAGGACACAGTCCTTGAAATCCTCTGGCACTGCAAGCCACCGCTTTTAAACACGAACAGAGACAGATAAGGATATTGTGAAGGAGAAATTCAGCACTGCATATTATAAAAGTGAATCCTTAAAAAAGCTGGATACTTTTGGCAGTGTTTCATATATTGTAAATAGAATCCATATATATTCATGGATATTTTAAATAGAATATAGTGTGCTGCAATTTCTGCAATCTAAGCAAATATCTTGATAGAGTAATTTAAAAACAGATCTGTTTTGTAGCCAACACTGCACCAATTTAATAGCAATACTGGCCTATAGAGATTGTGAGCTAGATTCTGACAGCTGTAAACCTGCTGAAGACAATGAAGATGTTCATGAGTTTATCTAGCACAGGGTGAGGACATTGGTGGCTGGCCCTTTCTGAGCAGAGCTGCTTGTGAATCATGTGCTGCTGTGCACACCGCTGTGGAAAGACTGTTTTAAAAAGTAAGAGATGCAAATCGTATTGAGTAGTAGGCAGCATGAAGGATTCTTCCTCTGTAATACCTAGATAAACCTCCGTTTATGTACCTATCTAATTTCTTTAAATAACCTACATTTTGCTAGGGATGGCATGTGATAATGTTATTAACACTGAACCACAGCTGGTGGGATCCACTTTATGCAACTTCTAATACATATATATACCTTTTCACGTATATGTTTCCCTCTGTCTAAATATATCCGGAGGTTACACATGCAAGACTCATAGTTTCAATGCAGACATAGAGTGAAAACTGCAGTTTTGAATTTGCTGATGACAAATAAACAGAATTATTTTAACATGTCATGATGTAGTATAGTAATGCTAATTTAAATATTTCAAAATGTAAACAAGAAACTCTTGTATTATGTAGGTCTTTAAAAGTAATCCTGTGAGCCTTGCTGTTGTCCCTGTGTTCTTCTCAGAAATTTAAATAAATTAAATTTTTGAAAAGATACACAATATCCACTGCACTGTGCAGTTCTGTGTTAGTGGATTCTTTTGCCCGTGGATGCTTTGCTAAGTTCTTCCAAGGCTGCAAAGTTTTAGCCGGTTGGGATCTATGCTAGCAGCTATCTCCAGATGGCTGCACTCCGTTTTGTACCAAGCCTTCAGCATCTCAGTGGCTGCACGTTCGGAATTATGAAGCACACTATTCCACTTGTTTTTGCCAGAAAACATACACTGCATTGTGTGATAAGTTCTGACATGCAGTATAGCTCCAAGAAGAGGTGAGAGATTAAGTGCAGGGAGAGAAAAGGAAAATGGAAAAGAGTAGGACAGGAGAGGAAAAAAAAACAGCAAGAAAAATTTGTCTGTGCAATGAATTTGGTCTGACTGGCAAATACAATCTGACTTCAAGTTGTGAATTTCATTGAATTTGATCCAAGAAAGACACAGCTGAGCAATCTGCAGGAAGCAATCTTTTCTAGAAGTATGCAGCTCCAAACTGTACGTATTCTTCCACTGATCATAAAATGTCTGTGTACCACTAAACCTGTGTAATTGGATACTTTTGAAGAGAAAGTAGTGCATTGAGATATTCAGCTAAAGAATAACAAAATAAAATCATTGAGTGTAGAATTTCGAAAGAAGAAAAACTATATAATTTGAAGTTGGCCAATGAAACCCTAGTGATAAGGACAGTTAATCATTTCTAGTGCAGCTGTTTCCTGACATTTCTGCAAAATGTTGTGGAAAAATTAATGAACGTTCGTTCAGAAATGGTTTCAAGCTTGGCTAGTGGAAAATATGACAGTATTTCCATCGTCAATTAAGAACAAGCAAGGCTTTTTTTTCTGTAGGGGAAGTGGTATGCAGTTTGTACTGCACAGGAAATTGTAGACTTGAGAGCAGCTGTGTGATAGCAACAGGTATGCAGAGAATATGAAGAAGTGCCTGGGCCCTTTGCTCTTATCACATGTGCTTCAGTGAAGTAGAACTCTCTGCTAGATACTGGAAAAGACAACTTGCATGGCGTGACACTATCTATCTAGCATGTGGGGTATTCCTTCAGGCGTCTGACTGAAAATAAATGCCCTTTATGCCCCTTCAGGAAAAAAGGACGTATCGGTAAGATTTTCATTGTGACTGTATTTTATTACTACAATGTCTTGAAGGTGTAGCTCCTTTTGGTGGAGAGACAGGATTTTTTTAACCAATCTCTGTTTTCACCTCAGCATGTATGACTTCTGCAGCCATGCAGCACACCTTAACAAGCATGTGTGGTTGCTGCGCTTCCTCGGTGCAGAGCAGCCGTAAACCTGAAGTAACAGGCTGGCCACTTTGCAGTTTGGAGCAATGAGGAACTTGTGGGCCTTGTGTGTGGTATGGATAAGGGGCTATATATGTGTGGACTCTGCGTAGCATTGCATACAGTCAAGAAAGCATGTGGTTTAGAAACATGAGCATGGCCTGAGGGTGCATTCACTACACAGATCAGCATAGCTGATGTCAGTGTAGCAGCTGAGCAGTGGCCTTTATCCACTCTTTCAGCTGGCAGCCCTCAGCAGCAGGCAGCCAGCTGCTCCTGCCCCAGCCCCGCCAGCTGGGGATGTTGGATCACTCCTCCTTTGGATAGCCTGCATAGGCCAGAGGCAGTTGAGAAAGAAGCAAGAAACATTGTTTCAAGTTGTGAAGATCAGTCCAAGATTGCCAGTAGAATTACTTCTTTTCCCCAAAGGGATCTATGATGTTTTATTTGGGGTTAAAAATGCATTGGTGTGAAAATACAGGGCTTGTACGGAATTACTGTAAATCATAGAATCATAGAATCACAGAATTGCTTGGGTTGGAAGGGACCTTAAAGATCATCTAGCTCCAGCGCCCTGCCATGGGCTGGCAGGCTGCCCAGGACCCCATCCAACCTGGCCTTGGACACCTCCAGGGATGGGGCACTGCAAAAGTTTAGGTGAATGACGCAGGGACTCAGTACCTCTTTCTGGACTGTTAGGGGTTGTACAAACCTGCCTAGTGTAACAGATTTTTTCTTCCTCTGACTTGCTGAGGTACTTTGAGCCCTGCCATAAATATGATTTCTAGCCTGTTTACACAGTATGATGATTCATGCTAAAGTGGTTGATAGAAAGAAAATACATTATAATGAATGGTTTATGCTTTTCTAATATCACTCTGTAAAGGAGATTCTTACTCAGTGCTCCTAATGCAAATTTAGAAGACTCTTAGGAAGCTCACTAAAAATGTTTGTCTTTCTCCCTGTAACGCTAGCTATGAAGTGTGTAGTCCTGACTGACTGGTTTAAGCTACTGTAAAACAATTAATAGCGACGGATTCACCTCCATTACTTGGATCCATTCATATAATCACGTAAAAGTCAGGCCTGGGTTCTCTGTCTCTGGTGCAGTCAAGCTCCAAGGAGCTTTGTTTAAGACTTTCCAAGCCTACAATCCCTTGTGCTGGTGAAAAGTATGCTGAAGTCAGTGGCAGCTTAACCAGTATCACAGCATTAGGGACAGCTTATCTGTAGGCACCTGAATTTAATCTTGATTTGGGACATTAAAAAATCAGTCCTTCAAGCATCCCTACACATACTTGTCTGTAACCAGGTGAGTACTGTGGCTGCAAGTCAATATGCTGTGGTATTTGCAGTGGGACTGCTTGTGTGTTTCAGAGTTCGCGTGGAAGGAAGGGAAAGATGAGGACTCCAGTTCACCAGTTTATCTGATGAGGGCAGCAGGTCAGATATGAGCTGCTTTTAAACTTCTCAGCTGAGGGCTGTGCCTACAGCTACGGAGGAACTTCCCAAAAAAACAAGTTATCAATCGAAAGAAGAATTTCCACAAGAACAAGTTCTCCACTGGAAAATTTCTGTATTGTCTATTTTTATCTTTTGCTTTTTTTTTTTCCTATGGAAATCTCTGAATGAAATACTTTCCTTTAAGTCACCTTAATCCATGAAGAAGGTATTTGATGAGCTGAACTGAGCTAACATGGTTTCAGTTGTCATTAAGCTGCATCTGTCTATTACTCCCTCTCATCCCATGGCAAATGGCAATATAGAAACTTCATGCTTTAGAAGTTCCTACTGGAAGGTCACCTTGACAGGCCTACATCTCCCACCATATGTTGGAGTCACCCTGGTAAAAACATCTACTCACTACTACAAGACAATGTCTTGGTGAAACAGGCTCAAAAATAGACACCACAGTCTCTGGGAAAGCTGAGGAGCCCTGCCTGTCTGTGAGCTTGTATCTTCGGTGTTCAAACACAGTCTCCCAAATTTTTCTACATTTTTTACTGGTTATTTAAAATGTCTACAGTGGTTGTAAAACTCTTGGATCCATTTGAGATTAATGGGGAATGAAAAGTAAGTACATTTAAGTGACTGTAAAATTGGCTAAGGTCACACGATCAAAGTGCTTGAAGGACGCCTACGTGTTTCTTGCTTTATTGCCCTATCTGTCCCTGCAGAAGGCAGCTGGATAATAGCTGGGACATTACTGGAGATGACTGGACACCTGGTGCTGAGCATGTGGGAAGGGAGAGGAATGCTGCTGACACCAAGGTGTTCATTGAATCACACAGTGACCTCTTATGGATGAAAGTTAAAATAATGAATGCATGTATCACAAACACTACTTTTACTTTTTAAAGTAAGTTTGAATGGTTCAGCAAGGTTTGTAGTAAATGCTGTATTCTCCTTGTGGTACTGTGTCTCCAGACTTCTACTAATTTTTTTCTTGCTGTCCATCATTGGTTCTTCATCCTGTTTTTATGTAGACATGCTGCCAATCCTACTGAAAGCACCAAGCCTTTGACTATACTGCCCAGTGACTGTCTGACAGATTTGATGGTTGCTGTGGGTGGCATGCACAGAGCACTCGCCCCTGTGATCCTCAAAGGAAACTTGTCCCCCAGAAGGAAAAGGGCAGTGCCAGAAAGCATGCTGCATGACAGCCACTGTACAGGAGGAAGCTCTCTATCTACATGAGAGTGGAGGCTGGCGGAGGTTTCTCCACCTCATGTACACAGGAAACAGCATGGCAGATGTCTGACTTTCCTTCAGGCGGTCTCCCCTGTGCTTCTCAGAAACGCACGGGAGCTGTGGTTAAATATTACAGTCTAACCTTTCACTTGCTCAGAGACCAAAGAGGAGCTAAGTAACTTTAAACCATTAGCTCCATTTTAAGTGTCTCTTCCGTGGGACGAAGGGCAGTTGATTCTTCATGATGTTATATCTTCCAATTGAATGACTCAGAACGAAAGTCCCAGGCTACCCCTACCCACAGAAGAGTACGGTGCCAGCGCACCTAATGAAACAAGAAGTGCAAGAGTCCTTCTTTGTCCCTTATTCTGCTCCTTTCGTAGGATTCTTCTTGTTTCCCTTTCTCTCTCAGTCTTTGCTTTTGCCATCATAATTTTAACTGAGTGGCCTGAATAAGATTTCTGAGCGTCGGCCACCAGCAGCCCTGAGGTTCTCACCTGAGGTTGTTGGGGAGCATCTGCAGCCCCAAGCCCTTCTGCTTCCCCCTGCTCAGCTGCCCAGGGTGCTGAGGACAGAGGGAACAGGCCTGAATTGAAATAAGTTGCTCATGCAGACTGGCCATTTACACACGTCAAAAAATGACTTTGGCAGATACAAATACCACTCTTTGGCATTCAGGGGAAAGCCAAATACACTCTCCATGCTAACAGCTAAGACTTAACTGTAGCTGAAAAGCCGAATGCAGTTTCAAAGACAAAATAATGTGACAGCAGCGTTTGTACCTATGTACTGTCCTTTGCGGCAAAAAGCAAAATTTCCCTTACTTTTTAACTGCTATGTTAGGTAAGGTGTTCTTCAGTGATAACTGAAACTGGAGTTTTCATTCACCTGTTAGGATTGAAAGACTATGTGAAAGAGGAATCACAGAAGTTATTCAGACCATTAGATTATTTAAAAAAAAAAAAAGTCATTTAACAAAACCCACATTGGCAACAATCAGTTGTATTTCATGGTTGCATTGCGAAAGCTACAAATGGCCTCAGTTCTAAATTTAAGATAGGCAGAAATTGTTCTGTTTAGCATGTCCTAAAATTATCCAGCACAGAAATACTTAGGGGAAGTGTAAAAATTAATTCTCAATTTTTAAAAGGGCAGCTTAAAGAGGTATGAATGCAGATGTAGAAGTATTAAACAAGTGCCATCTCAGTAAAAATTTTACCAAACACGGGGAAGAGTCATACACTTCATGTCCTTGTTATAAGATTCTTGGAGAAAACACTCCCACTCAGAAATTCACTGTAAACAGCAATCTTGCTGTTGTGGTTGGTGTACTTTTGAGGATGCAGTAGCTCTTAGAAGGAGCGGGGTGAGTTGTGCAATACCATGACCTTATGTTGCATAGACACTTCCAGTTTTGGAATGCGAAATGTCTGAAACTGGGAGTGGGCGGACAAGAGGTGGAGCTAGCCAGGAGCCTGGGTGGCTGTGTTTCTGAGAAACTCTTCTGCTGGTGAGCGCTGCTGATCTGCCAAGTGTATGGCCAAAGCCCCGAATATTGCTAAGTCAAGCTGCTAAACAAAATCGAGTTGCAAAGTGGCACGGAGCTATGGGGTGATATTTTGGAAGCTGAGCTTTTAAAACTTAGTTGAAAACAAGGCTGAATTCTTTCAGATCCGAAACCACAGCCTCCCAAAATGCGTCAGAGGCTCTTGATGCTGCAGCGAGGTCAGCTTCCCTTCCCCCACACCTGTGAGTCAGGACAACTCTATTAAAGGAAGCTTTTATTGGAAGCTGTCAATAGAGAGGTAGACAACATGCAGACGTTGAGAACTCAGTGGAAAAGAGTCTGGATCCTGTGCCTACATAGATGGTCACCAACAGGAAGAATATTCTTCTGGAAAACAGAGGGACACTGAGGAAAGGCTAGTGTTAAAGCAAGAGGTAGGTTTGTCTGATTTCATCTTCTCTCACATTAAAACTAAGATTCAGAGTGCACTCAGGCTGGCATTGTACCCATTTCTCAAGGGAGACAAAGGCTAAATCTCTTGTGGGCTAGATGGCCTCAGTGCTTGTCCACTGTGCCTTCTGTACCCACATGTGCTGAAAATTACAGAAGAATAATCTTAGAGCAGCTCACTTGACTGTAGAGAGAAAAAAGAACAAGAAGAATGAAACAAAGGATTGGACTAGTGGGAATTCAGCAGCGTGATCTTTATCTTCAGGTAGTGTAGTGCAGACACATTTTGTAATCGAGACTTCCTATAGAGCAGTCATGCACTCATTATTCCCTTTGCTGTAAATCCAGACCTGCTCATAGGTGGGTCAGCAACAATGGGGCTTAAAAACGTCAATGAACAATGCTGTCCCATTTATATTTAACTTTTTCCTTGTTGTTTGTTATTGCTACTTTTACCTGGACTGCTCTAGTAGAGTGTTAGCACAGATGAAGATCCTGTAAAAAACAGTGTTCTAACAGCTGGGACCTGTGGTTTTAGACCTCCCTTTAATGCTGACAGGTGCTGTCTGCTTACTGAACTTACTTCTACTGGAGAAAAATATCTTGAAACAGCTTTGAGATTGGAAAAAAAACACCTCTAGAACTAATTTATAGTGCCAGTAATTTTATTGCTTCTATGTGAGATTACTAGCAGAAGGAAAGAGATCCTCCAAACCATCTGCACTTATTTAATTCATGACCTGTCAGAAGAATAGGTTTTGGTTTCCAGTCCTGATGAGCATCTTATGTGAAAGGCAGGTCATGGTCCTGGCTGTGCAAAGAGCTGACCTCCCCAAACGCTCAGCACAGCTGATAGCGCTATATTTGAGCAGTTTTCCTGAGAGTATCTCGTGGAGTTTTCTGCTATCTTGAAGGCTTATATTATGCTAGTTTGATCCACTTTCCATTTCACTAATGGAATATTTCTTTTACCTTTCCCGTAAGCTGATTCATTAAAAAACAAAGGTTATTTGCACTTCTCATTTTTCCTTATGGTTTTTGAATCCACATGTGTTGTATTTTATAAGCAGCCCCAGAAATGCCCTTTATCTAGAAGTGTAAATAACCTCATATCTGAAAATACATAAACCAGCTAGGTGGTGTCCCTAACTGCCAAACATTCACTGGCAAACATTTGGCCAAAGGGACCTCTCTATGCAGGCACAGCTGAGCCTAAATGTGGGGATTCACCTGTGGATTATGACTTTGAGAGAATAAGCTGCTTTTGTACGCTTACTGGGGCAAGTATCTGCCTGAAATTACATTTACGTTTTCTGGTCAGAGTGCATTCAGTCTAAAAATGGGAAGCAAAAGAAACACAAATACCTGTTCCTTAAGTGTAAAACAATGGTTTAAATGTAAAGCAGGATAGCAACGTAACTTCTGGCATCTTCTGGATGTCGTGTGAAACAGAGGCACCCAGTTCATACCAGTCCTGCCCTAGCTACTTTTGCTAAACAGGTTTACATAGAATATAGAAGTACAAATCCTGACTTAAAATTAGATTTGACGTCCTTGAATGGATCAAGAAGAAAAAATAAATTGTTATCCTGAAGAAAGCTATAAAGAGAAATAACAGACTTACAGCATCTTTGCTTTTAAGTTTTACTGATCAGCAATCAGTGGCTGAATTTTGGATCATCCCGCTGTAGCAGTCTTGCAAACAACTACTCTCAGCTTGTGAGGATACAAGCAGCAGCTCCTCTAGCTTGGTGTAATGAACCAGCAGCTCTTTCTTGGTCTGAGCAGAGCAATTAGGCTCTCTGCTGTAATAGTGGTGATCATTATGCTGTTGCATCCGAGGGATTGGGGTTATTTTACTCAGGCAGACCTCACTAATCCACAATTCAAATAGAGTCTTCATCTCACACTTCGAGGTTAAGAAAAAGCTTTGGAAGATTTCAGTAGCTCTTTGGATGAGCTTGGCGGAAGAACAAAACCAAACTGTTGCAGCAGTTGGGTCATGACAGAAACAGTTGGCTTCTTCAATACAGCAAACATGTAGGTGGCCCTTCTCATTTTCTGAGATCCAAGAGAGGAGCTGTGACTTTCCCAACACCTTTCAGGGCAGACTGTGCAGGGCTGTGTCAGCTGTGCTGCATGCAGCACCTGCCAACAGTTGGCCCTTTTCCTCTCAACTACTTTGAAGTAATGGGCTACATTTTCCTGGCAGGATCAGGCCCAAGTGGTGAGGTTGCCATGGGTTCAGGCAATTTAAAATCTGCAATTTTTTCACCTGTTTGATTTTGGTATTTATGGTTCATTTTCACCATTGCTTTCTGTTCAGTGTACTAGTTCCCAGCAGCCTTTCTTGCTGCTTCTGGTGCAGCTCTGAGGGAAGTGAAGAGAGGAGCGCTGAGTGCAGTTTCGAGGATGATCAGGATGAGATCAGCTCTTGAAACCTGAGTCCAGTTAATGATGAAACCTGAGTTTTGTTAATGATACAGTGTAATTATTACTGCAGGCAGGGCAGTTATCTCCTATTTCTTGTCTTTTCACTTGTGGATCCTAGCCAAAGCGATCTGTCTAACTCCTTGGCATTCCTGCCCCAGACTGAGGTCTGACCAAGGGCCCAAACCTGTGGCCATGGCAGAGCAGAGCCTGCAGATGTCAGCGGGTCACGCACAGGCCAGGAGGAGGTGCACAATCAGCAGATATGGCAGCAGAAAGTTCATGATAGGAGGCACCTAACTAGAGCTGCCCTTTCGCCGAGCAGTGGGGACCTATGTCAGTGCTCAGCATCAGCCAGGCCAGTGTCAGTGTGCTCCTACATCCTAAGATCTTCACGAGGAAAACAATGCATTAGGAGCCACGCTGCTTGCCTGCTGCAATTGCCGATAAAGTGTTAATCCTAATTCTTGGGAGGCTGCCTCTATTACTCGCAGCTGGGAGATCCTGGGTCATAGAATCATGGAATCCTTAGAGTTGGAAGGGACATTTAAAGGTCATCTGGTCCAACTCCCCTGCAATGTACAGAGATATCTACAGCTAGATCAGGTTGCTCGGAGATTGGTCCAGCCTGACCTTGAATATCTCCAGGGACGGGGCTTCTACCACCTCTCTGGGCAACTTGTTCCAGTGCTTCACCACCCTTACTGTAAAAAACTTTTTCCTTAAATCTATAGATTAGATTTCCTCTCTTTCAGTTTGAAGCCATTCCCCCTTGTCTATCCCCAAAGACTCTGATAAAGAGTCTGTCCCTCTCTTTCTTATAGCTCCCCTTTAGATATTGAAAGGCAGCTATCAGGTCTCCCTGGAGCCTTCTCCAGGCTGAATAGCCCCAGCTCTCTCAGCCTGTCCTTACAGGGGAGGTGTTCCATCCCTTGGATCATTTTTGTGGCCCTCCTCTGGACCTGCTCCAACAGGTCCATGTTTCTCCTGTGCTGAGGACTCCACATCTGTACTCAGCGCTCCAGGTGAGGTCTCGCCAGCACAGAGCAGAGGGGCAGGATCACCTCCCTCGACCTGCTGGCCATGCTTCTTTTGATGCGGCCCAGAATTCTTTTGGCTTTCTGGGCTGTGAGGACGTATGGCTGGCTCATGTCCAGCTTGCCATCTACCCCCAAGTCCTTTTCGGCAGGGCTGTGCTCTATCCTTTCATCCCCCAGCTTGTATTGATTGCAGGGGTCACCACGGCCAGGTGCAAGACTGGGTCTGATTGGAGAGGAGATGCAGACCAGGGTGCATGTTCTGGGTGGGTAAGTGGGAGGGAGCAGAGCTGGTGAAAGTGATGCTGCACAGGGGGCGGCCGGAGGCGGCTGCGGCAGGAAGAGCACCCGTGGCAGGATGCAGGGAGATGCAAGATAGTGTGGCCCCTCCTTGCCTAGCAGCCTCTCTTCTTGCCACCTCCCCCCGGCTCCTGTCACCTCCTCCCCTGCTCTCCTTCACTGGAGCATGTTGCGACAACCACCTCCATTTGCTCTCATGGCCTGCACCCACCCTCAGTGCAAGATCAGCTGGGCTCTTGTTCTGTGCAGACCCTGGCCCTGCAACCCACAGCTCAGGGAGCCGCCGTGCCACGTGCTTGCGTAGGCCAAAGTGAGGGACTTATTACACTCAGGAAAACAACTTTCCAACACCCACAGTTCAAACACCGGCTGATGGAGAAAGTCCACAGCAGGAACTTATCAAAAAGAAAAATACCACCATATCTTGTTTTACTTCTGCTCACTACCTACTTCTGCTCGCTACCTGTATCATGACTGTTGCATGTTATGCTTGGGGCAGAACATTTTCGTACCCTTGAAAGCCCGATGGGTGGGCTCTGTAATAGTCTGGCAGAGCCTGAGCCTGATTTGGGCTATGGATGGAGCAGGCAAGAAGAAGGTGATCTGGTGGCCCTGGAGGCCTGGGATGGAGGTGGCATTGGACAGGACACAGCCCCACAGCCCCCCCAGCTCTGCGTGAGCCCCCACTGCTGTTAAGCTGCAGCCCTGTGCTCTGCTCCTCCTTGATCTAGAGCTGGATCCCCTGGATTCGGGGTCTGATCCAACTGAGAACAACACGGTCCTTATTTCCCCCAGATCATTTCTGAGTTAGCCTGTTTCTTGGTTTCAGATTGAGTTAGGCGTTTCATCTTCTCCTTTGTACATTTTTCTCTTGTTCATCTTTAAATTGGTAAAGTACTGAAAACCTTATATGTTATTTTTGTTTAAACAAAACTGTTCTCCAAATCTAGGTAAGAGGGGGATAGGATTAGGTTTCAATCACTCTGCATTATAATTTAAGAGCTCCACCATGGTTTTGAGTATGTGATCTCGTCTCTTATTAACTTAATATAAATCTACTGTCAGAGTATGGTCTTGAGTATTTAAACCTACTAATAATTATTTTTACATTTGTATTTCCTATAATGGAATAGCATTTACTCTTAATTTCAGATGAAAATTAAATTGTCTGAAGAATAATAACATCAACTGATTTATCTTGCATCTCAATGTTTATCTATTCTGGTAAAAAAATCAGTGACTATTAAATTTACTACTAAGGCATAGGATGAAAAAGCAAAACTGTGATGCTGAACAAAGGATGGTTACATCAATGGGTATTAATCACAACATAGCAAGAGAAGAGCAATTTCCTATTGGACTTAATGTTAAAAATATAATCTTATTAACTTCAATTACCATTTTTTAAATTTTAAAATAAGAGAAAAAATTGTAATGCCAGAATAATCATTTTCATTGACATTTGCATGTGAAGTTGGCAGTGTGTTAGAGTTTTTCCAGTTGTAAATGAGAAGGAGGGTCTGGTGTAAACCTGTGCGTTTTTGTTTAATCCCAGCCCCAGAGTGATTGATGTGAGGTTTTTGGAGCCACACAGAAGGAGTGCATAATAATGAAACAAAACCCTCATGTAAGCACCAGCAAAAGGAGTCACAATGTTAAATGGAAAAACCATAACTGTAGAAAAGACCATTTCCTTGCACAGCTCAGACGGAGCACTAGAAAGTTGGTGTATGTGTTGCTCCCAGTAGTGATGTTGCAGTCATATGCCCTGAACAGTTGCAGAAGATTTTAAGAGAGTCTTTGGGATCTGGCTTGTCTTCCTTTTGTGCTAAGCTCATGTTGTGCAGAAGCATGAAGTTGTCCTAGAAGGGGAGGTTGCTGAATATCACTCCTGCCTTGCTGTAGGTTGTCCTGTAGCCGTTGAACCTGTGCAGGTTACAGGGATCCTGACGCAGTCAGGTGGGGCACAATGAGCAAGGGCAGCGAGCGCCCACAGTGGGCTGGGGCTGCTCCTGGGCACACGGAGCAGATGCTGCTGGGAGCCTTCGAGCTCCTGTCTCCGCTCCTCTGCGCGTGCCAGCTGCCACCCCGATGGCAAACAGGTGCCGTACCAGCACTGTAGAGGTACAGTCATAAATTCCTGTAAGTACATGTCTTGGGGAATGAGAAATTCATCTGTTTGAAAGTGCCTCTTGATATTCTTTGTAAGATGATAAACTGTATGACTTGGCCAGATGGTCGTTCATACCCATGTCACTTTATTAAGCACTGTAGGAGTGCCTTAAATGGCAATAAGTTATATTTACACCCTTTTTAATAGCTCCTTTCTAATATCGTTTGTGCTGATAAAGGGATGTATCCTGGCCTCAGAGTAGGCGAGACTTGCAGAATAGAGCTGTAAAAGTGCAACTGCTTCTCATTAGCATGAAGGCCTCCGTCTCTGCCTCTAGTGGGACACAGCCTTCTCTCGAGGGCAGTGCAATTAAGCAATGGGTCTGACATGGAAAGTTACCACCTTCCTTCAGCTGCCAGAGCCTCATTTTTGGGCCTTGGAGAAGTTTTCTGTGTGCTGGGGTGGAGGAGCTGTGCTGCAAACCTGATCATTGAAATGCCTTGGATTAGAAGAGAAAGTTAAAAGCTCCCCTCCTCCTTGAATTTGAAAACACAACTTTTCTCCCAGACCCTTCTAGTGTTCCAGCTTGCAGTGGGAGCCCACAGATGTGGTGGCACGGCTGCAGGTGGCTCAGGCAGGGGATGGTACAGCTTGAGCTGAAGTGGAGATCAGTGGCTGCCTAACAGTGCTGCGGCTAGGCCCCGGCCTGGGTCAAACTCTGCCTGCCCAATCAGTGCTGTTTTGAAGACCTGCAAACGCGTGAAAATATGTTTGCTCCTGGTCTGTTTCCTAGTCCTGTTTGCTGGATGTGGATGCCTTAATAACAAGCTCTTGCCCCTTTGTTACGGGGTGTTGAAATGCAGATGCTGGGTAGAAGTTCTACCCAATCTTTTCACATTTAACCTTTTGGTAATCTCAGTGAAAAGGGAACAGTTTCCAAATCTGAATTTTTCCCCCTTATCTTCTCAAGTTTCTCAAGTTATGTTTAGAAACAGGAAGCTGTTTTGCATAAAGGTAAGATTGTGTTTTTAACAAGTAAAGTTGGTGTTAGACCGGCTAAATATACCCACACAGTCATACTCAGTGGGTAGTCCTGGCTATTTTTAGGCTTTATTTTTGCCTCTTTATTTATTTTTTTAGTGACACCTCCACTTTATGTTCAGCTTCTAGTGAGGCACCGCTTCCTGAGCCTGTATGAAACTTTCAATTACAGGAGGAGTCAGTCTTGTCAGGTGTCATTTATCATGCATTGCAGAGGGCTGATTTCAGTGAAGGAAGAACAAAGCTTAATAAAAAGAGAGAGAGAAGCCTTCTCTTAATAATTTGCCCTTTGCAACAGCAGACCCTTATCTGATCACCCACGCTCATCTGGTTGCTGATGCTGTACTTGCTTCATTAGTACCAGCTATTTTTACACCTTTTGTGTCTTTTGAGGAACTGTGTGGGCCTGCTGGCTTGTAATGATTCACCATCTCCAAGCGAACAGTGTGTCCTCAAGTCCTGCGAGTGGGGTAGGAAGAACTAAGTGGGGGAAAGGGGTCAATTGAATAAGCAAGTTGATTAATTGTCTGAGGTGATCTGAGTGCTAAAACATTGCAGTTTATTTTAGTGAAAATAACTTGTGCTTTTGGTTTGCAGCAGAGGCTTCCAGATTAAGAGCTATCTCAAGGAGCATTTACTGATTAATCAGTCTTAGTGTAACTTAGCAAACATAAAGCCTTAGATGCTTGTGCATATACTCTGTCTTTGTGTTGATGCTTTCTTTTGTTCATAGTATACAAGTGCCATTTATGTATCAGAAGCACCCAAGAGACTTTTGGGTCAGATCTTTAGCTGATTTCATTTCCACTTCTGACACTAGAAAAAAGGTAAATTTGGTTCAATGAGCCAAGCATGATGCAGAAGAAGGTGAACCCTGTATAGGGTTATCTGGAGATTTCTGGAGCTGAGCAGCAGTTGCTTTCCCTTTCTATACACCATTAGCACTGAACGTGGCCTCCTAAGCCCTGCTGAGATCTTGCCTGATGGCTGATTTTAAGGTTTTTGCCGACCTTAGACTTCTCCTGGGTAGGAGAGATTTGGTGTCCAGTTGTGCTACTTTTGAAGTACCGCATAATGGTTTCATATTGCAGGTTTCCATAGAGTTATTTCAAAAGTTAGTGTGGTGAGGGATACATATATGAAACTTGAAGGAGGTGTTTGCACTAGAAATGCCCTGTAGTACTGTTCTTTTGTCTAACCTTGATACCAAGTCATCATGAACCTAAGCAGTGTCCTTCCCAAGAAGAGATCGGTTTTTACTGTGCTGCTCTTGTTGAGGCCGTAACTGAGCTGTCAGCTTGGACTGTTCCTCAGGTATCAAACTGTGCTGTAACAGAGGCTTTAGAAGTAGATTCAGGCATTTTTGGTACAACTTCATCTTCTCAGCAGTATTTGCTTGGCAGAGTGGTTGTCATATTAATAAACATAGCTGATTTTTGTTTTGTAGAAAGAAACCTACAAAATACAGCAGAAAGTGCATGTATATTTTATTGAATTTTTTAAGAGGTGTTCTGATGTAATTGCATATTGTGCATACTGGCTTCCAATACTTCATGCAATAAAAAGAAGGAAGCATTGTAAAAAATAGCCAGAATAGCTTCAAAGAGCTTTTTTTCTTTTTCCTGTTAGGCACCCCGAGGGTCATAAGCAAAGCAGCATCCTTAAATGTGCAGTCTAATTAATATATCTTATATGACTGCTGCAGTGATCATAGTCTTTAGGTGATGCTAGGTGACTAGATTCACTACCATAAAATGCCCGTATTGAGTCACTAGTCAAAACCAAACACTAGGACTGTGGGGTAGGGACTGTTGTGACACCTGTGTGATGTATAGAGCTTGAGGCTTAATATCTGATCTCAGCTGGATTCTAACAAAGGCTTCATAGTTGACTGAAATAAAGCTGCCACGAAGGCCCCATTCTACTTTGGGTTCATATAATGGAAAAAAATTGGTAGGAACACACTACTGATGCTTTGTATGCACCTGTTTTTGTTTTGACACGTGGTGACCACAGGGTTTAGTAAATAATGACAGGTTTTAAAATAAGTTTGTACAATAAACTTGGTGTGACTAAAAAACAAACACAAAATCAGATGCTAGAAATGTCTTCAAATGTAATTCTTCCCGGGGTGAGTGCATCCCTCAGTCACTGCCTTTGCCCATTCAAAAAGTGTTTGAAAGACCCTGAAAGTATTCATGTTAAGTTCAAGTGGCTTCTTCTGACACAGTATGACAGGAGGCATAGTCGTTTGCAAATTCTACAGTGGTTGCATAATTAGTATTGCATAACTTTTAACTGAAAAAACTCACTTCCCAGAAAATTCAGTGATATTTTCCCTCTATGGTGGAGATGCTAGGCCTGATATTTTTTATGTATATTTTCATTTGGCAACAGAATAACAATTGCTTTGTCCCTGAAAGTGAAGCAATGTTTACACAAATTCTGATTTTTTTTTCCTGGGAAAACTTGAGGAAAACCTTTGTGATACCTGAAGAGGCTCTTAGCAGCATTGGGCTGCTCACCTCAGCTGCTGCCCAAGTCTGCAATTCTTGTGTGAAAATGAAGAAGCATTTCAGAATTTACATGTGATTTCAGTTAGGAAATTTTTTATATCTGACATCTTTATCTGAACTCTCCAGTGACAATGCTCTTACTCTTCTTACTCTATGTGGTGTTTTTAACTCTAGAAATGACTGCACAGCATGTGTACAGTGGAATCTTGCCCTTTGCATACACTTCATCTTTCCCGAGTGTGGCTAAATTCATAGTTTGTATTGAATTAAGAATAAGGTCTTTAATCTCACTGATTATCACCAGGTCTTGCACATGTAAAAGCTTTGTTGCAGTCTGTGTCACGTAGCATCACTGGTTTGTATTTGAGCCTTTGCTTTTCACAGCATTAAGGTGTTTACCCTTTTGGGTCTTTGTAATGACTATTTGTTAACAGCTTGGAAGCAACAGGAAGGCCAAAGCTGCATGTCTATTCTACACTGCGGGCATGAAAAAAAATAAGTTGTAATCCTACAAACATTAATCAGAAACTATTTCACACTTTTCTAGTTTGGCATGGTACTCTCATTGTTCAATTGCTGTGGCTTAGAAGAAAGTGAGATAGAGCTGAGTTTCTGCTGATTAAGAGAACAACCCGAGAATTAAGAGTTCATTTGTATCTCAGTACCCCTTCAGATACTGTTATACATCATTTCTGTGTATTTAGTAAATGTTGTTTACTTACTACTTATCTCACCCTTGAGTGAAATTCATTCTTGTGCAGATTAGGACCAATGAGTTTATGCATTGTATCAACCTAACTTTAGTCATCAAAGTATTGTTCAAAGAGGACTTTAGTGGTGTGCATCTGTTTCTGACTGTTCTCTGCATGGGAGCTGCTCTGGTATGTCACTGCATGTTCTGATGCAAAAACTAAGGAGGAAATAAAGCAAAACAACGATGGTGTTTTTTGTGGCCTTCTGAATTTGCAATAATGCTGGAAGTGTGGGCTGTCCTACTGTTGCTCTGCCATCACATTTGAGGGTCTACATGGGAAGTTATGGGTATGTTACCCATCCGTTTTAGTTACTTAACTTGTTCTCCAAGGAAACAAGTAGCAGTGTGAGCAGACTAACAGTTTACATACATCTCATGTTTAGTTTCACATCTAAATAATCCCAATTCTTTGGTTTTGTTTGATAGGTTCAATCTGTCCGTGCTGGAACAGGGTCGTCCAGAACAGGTAGGTTTTGTATGACATCTTGAAGCACCTCTGACAAAATCCTATGTGCACAGCAAGGTTAGGCAACCAGAAGCAGAATATTTACCTGCTCTGTTAAAAGGAGTGGCCTCAGAGAGATCAATTAGCTGCTAACTGACTGACAAGATTGTTTGTCCTGTAGGCTGTTTTGGCATCTCTGGTAGCAGTTATTTGTTCAATTTAAGGAGATGAACTGTGATTAGTTTGGGAACTTTTACCTATAAAGGAAATGTTTAAGATGAATTTGGCTCCTGTGTAGCTTTTTTTCCTCTCTCTCTCTCTCTCTCTCTCTTTTTTTTTTTTTTAATAGCCATCCTGTGGAAATAAGTCTGTGTTCAGTTGGACTTTGGCAGTGTGAAAGCTTTTTTTATACATTTTTTCCATCCGGTAGTAATGTGTACATTATGTATGATGCTGAAACAGGAAATAGTGATGTTCTTTAAGTGAGCAATCTGTGTCATTACAGTGAAAAGGTCAATGTTAAGGCACTTCTGCTGTAGGCTTCCGTGGCTTCTTAAAATATACACTCAACTTGAATTTAAGTTTTTTGGAGGAGTTATTTTTCTATAGAGAGTGGCAATTTAAAATTACATTTGAGATACTTAACATTGCAAAAACTGAGTGCAGCTGTGCTCTGAGCATTTAGGGTGCAAGCCAGCATCTCTTACAGAAAATAATCTATGTTTTTTTTACTATGATGTAATAGAGAATGTAATGTGTATTGTAGTACGTATTGTGAACTTCTCTGTGGACATCTTAGAGGTGTTGGATTAGTTTATTTTCAGTTTATAATAAATAACCTCAGATATTTAATATGCAGAATGATAAAGTATAAACCTAAGTAATGTCTGATTCTGTTTGTTTTTATGAGGAGTAAGTCTGGCATTATGTCCTCGGATTTGCTGCTCATTGCTCTGTATTATTACCAGGATAATGTAGAACAGAATTTGGCTCCTACTATGACTTCCTGTTGAAATATTTTGTCTCCTTTTAGTCACTCCAAATCATACCTCATATCTGGTCAAAGCTCCTGGTAAGGTCACCACAGAAGGGATATAAGTTTCCTGTCTTGCCATATCAGTGTGCGTGACCTCTGGCTTGGTAGGGTCGCATTCAAGGGGGGGGGAAGGAGAGTCCTGTTCTTCATAGCAAGTACTCACTGACTTTTATATGAAATGCCTAAGACAGGTTCCTACAGTTAAAGTTATAAGAGTACAACAGATTATGTGTTTTAATCATAGTATAATAGAATGTTTTGGGTTGGAAGGGACCTTAAAGACCATCCAGTTCCAACCCCCTGGCCATGGGCAGGGCTGCCTAGGGCCCCCACCCAACCTGGCCTTTAATGCCTCCAAGAATGGGGCACCCATAGCTTCTCTGGGCAGCCTGTGCTAGTGCCTCACCACCCTCTGAGTAAAGAATTCCTTCCTAATGTCTAATCTATACCTACCTTCTTTTAGTTTAAAGCCATTACCCCTTGTCCTACCACTACAATCCCTTATAAAGAGCACCTCCCCATCTTTCCTGTAGGCTTCCTTTAAGTGCTGGAAGTCTGCCATGAAATCTCCCCAGAGTCTTCTCTTCTTCAGACTGAGCAACCCCAGTTCATAGGAGAGGTGCTTCAGCCCTGTGATCATCTTTGTGTCCCTCCTCTGGACCTGCTCCAACAACTCCACATCGCTCTTGTGCTGGGGGCCCCAGACCTGGACACAGTGCTCCAGATGTGGCCTCATGAGGGCAGAACGAAAGGGGACAGTCACCTCCCTCGCCATGCCATCTACAGGCTGTTTTCAGTGTGCTTTCAGGCAGACAGGTTCCAGTTATTTTCTTCAGCATGCTCAAATAATGGTCTCAGATAACAATTTGAATTGTCTGAATTAGCAATGTTAAGATGAGCTAGGTAAAGCCTTTATGTGAAGGAAATAATCAGTGTTACTACAATTAACCAAAATGTACCATTGTATGCCATTTCTCAAATGCTGGGATTATAGAATATTTCTCGAAATGTGAGCCAGATTTGGTGCAAGAACTGAAACAACAGTCACACAAAACAGGATGCCAGATTTTATACCACTCCTGGTTTTACACACTCAGATCCTGTCCCTTGGAATCAGCACGTACAATGGACACAGAAGTGAGTTCATAGAAACTTGAGACTAAAAGCCTGAAATCATATTTGGTCGTGGAGACCTTGCAGTCCCAGAAAGCCAGAATATCCTGCACTTGATGCTTCTGTAACTGCATCTTTGCAGTCAGTCTCCTCAGTTCCTGACTTCTTGTGGAATCCATGTGAGCACAAGTGTTTATCCAATACAGAGATGAGTAACAAATACTGCCCTGTAGCTTCTCCTCAAGCAAGTTTAGTACAGTTTCTTTGATCATTCAATAGTAAATTCACAGTGTACCATATGTACTTGCTGAGCAGTATTTGTTTCTATATTTTCTAGAACTTTTAAATGATGTTTAAAAAAATATTGTAAAGATTAGTTCAGCTGCCCAAATTTGAAAAAGTGTGTTATTCTAAATGTAGGGGTATTTTCAAAGCTCTGATTTTCTGGCTAGTTTTGGAAAATAGCAATACATTCAATAAAACACTGAAATCCAGAGGCCAGGCAGAGTATGTGGGGTGGAATTAAATGAACAAGTCAGAGTAGTGCCTTCAAGTGTGAAGAGGTAGCAACAGTAATTTCAATGCAGAAAGTAGTAGATTAAAATAAATATTCCTAAACTGTTTTAAAACGGCTGCCTTGGAATTGCATATGTAGAAGGATGCCTGATCTCTTGCCGAACTCCAGCTAAGGCACAGGCATCCTTGCGTTCCCCAGCAAAGCAGGATTTTGCCAAGTGCCAGTGGTTGACAGAGGAATTTACAGTCATTCCTAGAGGTGTTGAAATAGACAGGTAGAAGGCCAGCTACAAAACCACAGTCAGAAGGAACCTCTGGCCAAGGATCTGAAAATATGAAGAGAATCTCTCTGGGTAGCTTTTTTACAAAACTGAGAATTATAAGGAGTGTTTCTTTTTCCTTATCTTTTTAGTAAATGTGGGTCGAAGACTGAAGAAAAAGAGTTTAACCCTTGATGGGATTATCACGTATGGTGTCAAGTAGTATAAAAACATCATCTTTTCTTTATTTATGCAAAATGCCAAAATGATATACTCCAAAGACTGCAGTCCTTTTGTTACCTTGCTACAGTGCGCAACCAAACTCAGCCCACCAAATGGATTTACAACCTTGTTCAAAAGGCATGTTTGTCTGTCATCGTGCTGGTTAAATCCTTCAGTTCAGAGATGCACACCTACTGCTGATGGAGAGCTCTTTTGCAGATCGAGCTCACTGTTACTTTGCTTAGGTAGAAGAAACGATAAATCCATGTTCTGTTAGGGTTCCCAGACTTTTTTTTAGTCTTTTTTTTTTTTTTCCCCCCCACTGGGCTGTCAACAATGATCAGCTCTTTGGTTTTATCATTAGTGAGGCAGAAGGAAACATGGCGTAGAATGGCAAGCCAAAGGTGCATTCTCCTTCTTCCCAAAAGGTCAAGTCAATTTTATTCTCAGCTGCAGGTGGGGAAGAGCTCAGAGGTGGCCTCCCTTCCCTGTAAGGCTGACTGGCTGCTGGGCTCGTCCCAGACGTAAACTAGGCTTGGCTAATAAAGGTCTTGGCAGAGGTCTATGTGTGAGCATTGGGATTTTATAGGAGCCACTGCAGCTTGTCTGTGCTAACGATTGCCCTGTAGAATACGAATTCCTTAGGGGCCTCAGTTATGGTGGTTTTAGGATGGCTTTGTTCTGGCAGAGCTGGACAGGAAAGATTTAAAGCAGGGCTGGATCTGACCCTTAGTCCTTACTCTAGAGTCAATATTTATTCTGTATGGTGCACTCAGGATTTAGCCAGGAAGACATAAGCTTCCAATTTGTTCACTTGCAAGAGCTGTAATACGAGCTACAAATTGAGAAGTAGTAAAAGTTGTATTTTGCCAAATTTTAGTTTAAAGCTGTTGAGTGTAGCCATTTTAATGGCCTGGAAAAAGAAAAAAAAAAGAAAGGGAGGAAGAATCTTGAAGCTCTGTAGCCAACCAGATCCATGTCTCTTGCATGCAGCTCACAGAGGCACCTTAGGAACAGGAGTGACAGAATAATGCTCCTTTCTAGAAAGTTTTAAACATCTTGATTTAGTAGGTGCATCTGACATAAATACAGTTCCCACTTTCCCAGTAATGTCCTCGTGTTCAAAGTTTGCAGAGAAGTAAAATGCCCTGGTTTGAGGCAGGCAGATAGTGCAGTCAGTGTGGCGGGGGATCTGGCTGCCGGGCCGCATTCCGACGGGAACCTGGCTTGGGCCAGTTCCAGGGAGGCCTTTGCAGCCCATGGCAAACGATGTGTTCAGCATAGCTCACGCGTGCTGTGTGATCCGCGTAGGTGGGCTCCTCTCAGCCTCTCCAGTGAAGCCGAACAGTGCCAAAAGTATTAAAGAAAATGAGCATTTTTATCATCCTTAGTTCCCTAGTTTTGAATATGAAGTATCTGAAATACAGAGAGCTTCTGTCTATTGAAGAATATGTTTTTGATGAAGAGCAATACTGAAAGGTATATTTACAGTGTTTTCCAAAGGAGAGACATTGATCTGTTGAAATTTGGAAGTCTGTTGTTGGCTTAAGCTAGTGTATGGATGCAGGAAGATGAGATAAAGGCTTGACTGGAAAAAAATAGGCAGAATGCAAACTAGCTTTTCAGTGTGTTGGATTTCTCCATTTGGGCCAGTAAAACTTAGTGCTAGGGGAAAAAAAAAGAAAAATAATATTAAAACCATCTTTGACACAGGATGGATAGCAGTTCAAACCAAACCAGAAATGACTGTGTTGATTCTGGAAAGGGATTTATTTTCCCCAGGAGAATGACGTTGACCAAACTTAAGCCATCAATAATCCCTGTAATTAGTGTATACCTGTTTCATAGTGTAGGTTGAAAAATTATATAGAACATTCTGAAAATAGCAGGACCACAGAGTGACTTGAACTCTGCAACAGGCATCTCAGTCCAGAGAACTGGAAATTGATGGAAGTATCTTAGCATCATCTTTTGCTCAAATAAAATCATTGCTTTCTTGTTTCTGTGACTGGCAGATTTCATCTCTGAAGATGTTCTTGGTACAAGGAATATGAAACTGAAAGGAAGTTTCCATCTCCTAGAAATTTCTTCTTCACCATTTGCAAAACTGCCTAATAAGAAAAAATGTATTTTTATTTCAAGATGGCTAACAACTTCATGCTTTTTCACATAGGAACATTCCCCCTTGTCCCTCTTTCTGCTTCTCAAATACTACATTTCCCTTTACTTATGTGCTTGTATGTTAGCATCATTGCTGGCCTGAGACTCAGTTTAGCTCAGCTGCCAAAAATGGTTTGCCACTTACCTGCCATGTGCTAATAAGGGACTGCAGATCTGCTCTATACTAAGCAATTCTGATATGTTTTTTACATTTGCAGTGGCACTTTTTATATGAGGAAGCAAATTAGGGAAATTTTGAAAGTTTAAATTAAATTAGGAAAACTTTAAAGGTTGGATTACTTTTTCCGGTTGAAGGATCAGGCAGGAGAATTATTTATATCTTTTTTTAACAAAACAAAGAAAATCTGTTTTCAAGATTGGATTTGTTGAAAACAAATCCAGAGAATCCTCCTTTTACTGCAGGGGAAAACTGATCATTCAGCCAAGCAGGATACCAGTCAATTCTTTTTTAGATTTGTTCCCCTTGCTGGTCTTCTCTGTAATGCATCAACCTGCAATCTGATGATGGTCAGACAGGTGGCAAATTATGGCAGGTGCAGAAGTCTTTCAAACAGGTCTGTAGGTTTCTCTTTTGAGGAGGCAGTCATGTGTTCTTGAGCAGTATGCCACTGGTGTTGAATGGTTTGGAAATTTGCATTTCACTACTTTTCTTTGTCTTAGGTGGTGACATCCTAGCCAGGATTTCATTCTTGTCCCTGAAACATTTAATGAGAAGCCTAGAAGGCCTAAAAGTATTAGCTGGAAAGAGTTATCAAAAGGGGATTTGCCAATGGGATTCAGGGATAATCCAGGCTTTGCAAGGGTGTAGGAATGAAGAGTGACATTGGGCAACTCTCTTTCTACTGAGTCAGGAAGGTGAGACTGCACTAGTTTAGACTTGCAGCTGTCCTGAAAAGGCCCTTATAAAGGTTCACACTCGCATTCTTCAAGAGGTGCTTACTCAGACCTCTGAGATGCAATATGAAATTTTTCCAGGAGGTAGATAAATAAAATTTTCAGACCTCTACTGTAAAACTTTCTTCAATATCTATACTTAATATCAATAATTTCTTATGACTGTATTTTTTTTTTCCTACAGGAAGTCTGAAGATAGTCATGCCTATTAGATGCCTACAAGATGCAGGTAATTCTTTTATACCAGAAAAAGGCATATATTCCCATTCCTTTTGTGTTTTCCTTCACTTTTCTAATGTTTCTTCAAGCCCTATTCAGTTTTTCTGCTGTAGGAATTAAATATATTCCAGTATCTCTAATACTGTTTATTTGTTTTTTTATTACCTTTTTTTTCATAATTGTAAAATCATGATGTTCTTTATAATTCTCAGTGTTTCATTCAGAAAATGTCCTGTGTTTGGATAATATGGAAGCAGGAAGCCTATGTTCTTTGAATTCAAATACTGTAGACTGTAGTTGTCTGTGAAAGTCATGCCTCTTGAGTTTTCTTCTTTGTAATAAAACTTTGGAATCCTGTTGCATTCAAGCATAGAAACTGTATATATAGCTGGCTGGAAATGTTTCAATGTTGAAATCTAAAACTCTTAAGTCACATAAAAACAGTCACAGTTCATTCCTCCATTATGTTTTACCTCTAGCAAGATATTCTTGCTAAAACTTAATATAATGGTCAGAAGATGAAGATGTGGAAGGATACCAATGCTGTTGTGTTCAGAACGTTTAGTTGATGTCATTTATGACTATTTAAAAGCAGTTTAAAAGGTGATCAACACTTCCTTGTAAAATGAGTTAGATGATTTAAGGTAAGAAGTACCTCACTTTACTCATCTTAAAAATTGGCATATTATCCAAGATAGTCAGCTAAGATTTCTGCATAACCAACAGTGACAAACAGGCATCTCCAGAGTGGAGGGCCATATGCATATACATTCCATATGTCTGAAGCATCCATCATGATATGGAAACCTTTCACCTCTGAAAGTACTGATTACTCTCCTCTGTCTTTGGAGGAAAGCCAAGTGACTTAAGTGCATGTCTGAACTGTGGGTGGGTAATACCGGATAAGGTAATTCCTACTCGTGGGGTTAGGACTATTTTCAGCAGTGATTTGCTGAAAGTACTTTGAAAGTAGATGGCAGACTGTCTGAGAATCGACCCTCTTTAAAGGCCCCCGAAAGCCTTCCAAAACTACTGTTCAGTTTGGAAAGCGTAGATCTCTGTTTTCTATTCTTAGAGCTTTTATTGAGTACTGATTACACTTGTGTGAAGTCTCTGGAGCCAGCCTTTACTGTGTCTCCTCACAAAATGGGGTTTTGTGAAATGTAGTTACCTTTACTTTAGTCCCTCAATATTTCTAATGAAAGGCTCACTAAAAATGCAACAGACTGCATTGATGTTATTTTGCCTGACTGTATTAATTGTTTCGGGGGTTTTCTTCGTTTTTGCTTTCTTGTTACAGATAGCTGTGTCACCATGGAAGAGATGAAGAGAATTTTGCTCTAGTAGATCACAAATATCTCTGTGTCATTCTGCATCTCAGTGTTTAATAACAATGGAAAATGTCCAAATGCTATAACAAGCCTTTGCAAATGTGTAATAAACTGTTTAAGAAAGTTTATGCCATGAACAGGACTGTATAATAATCACATTAGTGTACGGACACAAATCTAATGCCTATAGACTACTGCGTGGAAAGTTCCAAAGACAAAGAAAAGTCTGTGAACTTGCAACAGCTCTGGAAAAATGGGAGCAACAAATCTTTAAAAAGCACAGCTTTGGACACACTCCATGAGTCTGCACAGCTTTCAAGTGAACTAGCACTTAAGACCTTGTGTAACAAAATGGACTCTGGGGACACAGCTATAGGGCAAAAAGCTACCTCAAGGTCTGGAGAAACTGCTAAAGTACCAAGTAGATGGAGGCAAGAACATTCAGCTGTTATTAAGATGAGCACTTTTGGCAATCAAGAAATACAGAGGCAACCACAAATAGATCACGAGCAAATTGGAAACACAGCATCAGCACAACTTTTTAGTTCTGGGAAACTGGTATCATCGAATGAGGCTGCTCAGCAAGTCACGGAGAAGCAATATCCTCAGCATCGTCCAACTCCTTACTCATGTCAACATTCACTTTCTTTCCCACAGCATTCATTGCCGCAAGGCTTCTTGCACAACATAAAGCCACATCAGAGCTTGGAAGGCCCTCCATGGCAGTTTCCTAGCCACTTGCAATCAGTTGCCTCAGAGGACTTATTTCCTTTTCATATGCATAGCCATAGCGGAGGTTTCTCCAGGAAGAAAATTTCAAGTTTGAACCCTGCATACAGCCAATACTCACAGAAATCTTTAGAACAATCAGAAGATGCTCACAAGAAGGAGCACAAACCCAAAAAGCCTGGCAAGTACATTTGTCCTTACTGTAACAGGGCTTGTGCCAAACCTAGTGTACTTAAAAAGCATATTAGGTCTCATACTGGGGAGCGACCATACCCTTGTGTTCCTTGTGGTTTCTCCTTCAAGACAAAGAGCAACCTCTACAAGCACAGGAAGTCACATGCCCATGCAATTAAAGCAGGTTTGGTACCTTTCACAGAGTCAGCAGTCTCTAAGTTGGACCTAGATGCCAGTTACATTGATGTGGAAGCTGAAATACATTCAGATGGCGAGCAGAGCACAGACACTGATGAGGAGACCTCACTCCTAATGGAAGGGTCTGAGAAACTGAGCCCCGTCCCGCAGCTTCCCCTGGACATTGCTAGTAGGGGCAGTTTTCACTCCTCCATGGAAGAGTCCTTGGTGGGGCCAATGAAAGTGCCCATTTTGATTATCCCTAAGAGTGGAATTCAGTTACCCAGTGAGAGTTCACCCTATATTGGCTCCGAGATGTTACAAAACCCATCCTTAAGTACTAAGTCTGATGACTCTCACACAGTTAAACAGCGACTTGCACTAAGACTGTCAGAGAAAAAAGGGCAAGATTCTGAGCAGTCATTAAACCTCCTGAGCCCACACAGTAAAGGAAGCACTGACTCGGGTTACTTTTCCCGCTCAGAAAGTGCTGAGCAGCAAATAAGCCCACCAAATACAAATGCAAAGTCTTATGAAGAGATCATCTTTGGGAAGTTTTATAGGATTAATCAAAGGACAGCACTAACAGTAGCAACAACAAATCAGGAACATAGTTTAATGGGTAGAAAGGGCAAAGCAGAGCCATTACCTCTCTTAAATAACAGATTGGATATCAAGATGCTCGAGGAACATATTTCTCAGCTGACTCCAAGCAAAGAAGAACTCATTGACTCCACTAATTTGAGCACTATTAAATCTACACAAGTTTATCCAGGCAGCAATACAGAATCTAGACAATCCCAGATCACCACATCACCCATCAAAAGTGAATCCAACCTGTACCAAGCCAGTCAGCAGGGTGAGGTGCCTGTCCTTCTAGAACCCCCAGCAGATTCCTCTCCTCTTATTAGAAGTAACTCCATGCCAACCTCTTCTGCGAACAGCCTAAGTATTCCCCCATCTCTGAGAGGAAGCCATTCATTTGATGAGAAGATGACTGGCTCAGATGATGTATTTTATCCTGGCACAGTGGGAATATCCCACCAAAGAATGCTGAGAAGACAGGCTGCATTTGAACTGCCCTCTGTGCAGGAGGGACACTCAGATTCGGACTATCATGGAAGACCAGGGAAAAATATTGTTATTGCTGCCAGTAGACAAGCAACAAGTGACAAAGGACCATCCTCAAAAGAGAAGAAAGCAGGAGACAAGACCTTTTATGACTATGACACCAGTGGAAAGCACTACAGAAAATGGGAAGAATTTGAAGCTCAGAAGCAGAACTACAGAGACTCGCCAACCTTAGGTGGAATCAGTAAGGGGGGAGAGTACTTCGTTGATCCACTTGGACAATCTCAGGCGGTGCCATCCATGCTTGGAACTTTTGAAAACAGAAAGCGCAGGAAAGAGGAGAGTGTTGGAGATGAGGAGGACAGTCCAATGCTTTGCAGCAGTACGACTAGCAGCACTGCGGGAATTCAGCCTTTGGACTTCGATCCCAAATCCCAAATTCAGGATGTGCCAAGGAGTGGATTTTCCCTTCAAGGCCTGGACAATTCTGCCCATTGCCATGCAGAGCGTTTTGACATGTGCAGGCCTTATTTGCAGTCTGGAAGTCCAGCAGCTTCTCTGGAAGACTCATCCTTAACTGCAGAGCAAGAAAAGACTGCAGAATCACTGACTAGAAAGCCCCCTGGAAATGTTATCTCTGTCATTCAGCACACAAATTCGTTGAGCAGGCCAAACTCATTTGAAAGGTCTGAATCTACAGAACATATTGCGTGCCAGCAAGATAAGGTCTATTCACCATCTGAAACATGTGAGAGTGAGATTTGTGAGTCTCCAATGAGCCCAGACCGAACTCAACAAACAGAAAATACTGACACCAGTAAGCCGCCTCCATCCCAGCAACCTCAGTCATATCATATGCAGCCCAGGTTGGTTCGTCAGCACAACATACAGGTACCTGAAATTCGTGTCACGGAGGAGCCAGATAAGCCTGAGAAAGATAAAGAAGTGCAGAACAAAGAGCAAGAGAGACCAACTGAAGAATTCCAGTGGCCTCAGAGAAGTGAAACCCTTTCTCAACTCCCAGCTGAAAAGCTCCCACCCAAAAAGAAACGTTTACGACTGGCTGACATGGAGCACTCCTCTGGGGAATCCAGCTTTGAGTCCACAGGTACAAGCCTCTCTCGCAGCCCTAGCCAAGAAAGTAATTTGTCCCACAGTTCAAGTTTTTCAATGTCCTTTGAAAGAGAAGAAAATATGAAGTACATCACACCTCCCAAACAAGACGAGTTTGGAAAACAGTCTGAGTTTTTAACTGTTCCAGCTGGTGCTTACTCACTTTCCGTCCCTGGGCATCACCATCAGAGGGAAATGAGACGCTGCTCATCTGAACAGATGCCCTGTCCTCATGCTGCTGAAATCCCAGAGATCCGAAGTAAATCCTTTGATTATGGAAACCTGTCTCATGCATCTTCAGCTGGGACACCTACTACTGCACTGTCTCCATCACGAGAAAGGAAGAAATGCTTCTTGGTTCGCCAGGCTTCCTTTAGTGGTTTTCCAGAGATTTCCCAGACTGATCAGAGCACAGAACAAAGTGTAAAGCAGGAGCAGATGGAACATGCACAGGCTGGTCTTCGCTCTTCCCAGCTTTCCTGGCATCACTCCCCTTCCTCTGTACTTCAGCCCATTCAGGTAGATGACTCTGGAAAACAGGTTGTTGGCTCTTGTGCTCAGCTTAGTAATAGCTCATCCCACCTTGCCCAGCAACAGTCTCTTCTTGCAGATAGTCCAGAAATGTTAAGGACTTCCTTGATCCAACAAGCACCTTATATTTCTAACAAACATTCATCAGAGCAGCAGCTATTTGCACATCAGGAAAAAGTCCCATTTCCCCCTATTCATAGCACCTTGTTTCAGTTCCCATATCCAACTGTCTGCATGGTTCACTTACCACCATCTCAACAGATCTTGTGGCAGTCATGCACAGAACCTCTACACTTCCAGCATCATTTTGTACATCAGCTGCAGAAATCTTACGTCAAACCACCTTTCCAAACAGACATTCCTCCAAGTTATCACCTGGAACATGCTCCGGAGCTTATTGGAAAGAAACCAACTGATTATGCGCATGCTAAAGAGCAAGCATACCAGCATTACTCAGGAACATCTGGGCAGTATTCAAAAAATACTCTTGCAAAGTACCAGTCAGACCATAGCATTAAACCAACAGATACCTCCTCTGAACAGCATCTTCAAGCAGATTTTGACTCCACAGGTGATGGTTCTGTACAATCTTTGCCAGGAACAGTTGTTCCCGTCAGAATTCAAACCCACGTGCCATCTTATGGTAGTGTTATGTACACAAGCATTTCTCAGATCCTTGGACAGAGCAACAGTCCTGCAATTGTAATTTGTAAAGTTGACGAGACTGTTTCTCAAAGAACATTGGCAACTAGTGCAACAATGCATGGGATTGGATTTAACATAGCTCAGATGTTAGGTCAACACGGAGGGCTAGAAAAATATCCTTTGTGGAAAGTGCCACAGACACTGTCGCTTGGGCTGGAGCCCTCCATTCCTCTCTGTTTGACTTCCAGTTCTGACATGGCTTCTACCTTGGGAGGAAGCAAACGAATGCTTTCACCTGCGAGCAGCTTGGAGCTCTTCATGGAGACCAAGCAGCAGAAGCGAGTCAAAGAAGAAAAAATGTATGGGCAGATAGTTGAAGAGCTAAGTGCTGTTGAGCTAACTAACTCAGATATAAAGAAAGATTTTCCAAGAATGCAGAAGCCTCAACTAGTAAGGCAGAGCTGCGCTACTGAGCCAAAAGAAAGTCTGCCATCCATGTCATCCTCTTCACCACTGTCATCCTCATCATCTCAAGATCTCCCACCTGTCAGCATGCCAACAGCTGATACTTTCCCACTAAGCAGGGAGAAACTTTCTAGTTTTGATTCAACATCACCGGGGCAAAAGTCCAGCGGCCCTTCTGAAGGAAGAGACTCACCGGAAGAACTAGATGTTGATGAAACAGCCTCAGATATGAGCATGAGTCCACAGAGGTCTTCATTGCCACCAGGAGAAATTCAGCCAGAAGACCAACTGAAACATCCAAAATTGCCTCTTGGGATGCTAGTCCAGATGACATCCAATACCAGTGGGAAAGTCACTGGCTCAACCATTCTCCTGACAGACGTAGCAGATTTTCAGCAGATCCTTCAGTTCCCGAGTCTGCGCACTACTACTACTGTGAGCTGGTGTTTCTTAAACTATACGAAACCCAATTACATTCAGCAACCAACCCTCAAATCTTCTGTTTACGCTTCATGGTGTATAAGTTCATGTAACCCAAACCCATCTGGGCTAAGTACAAAGACCACTTTAGCACTTTTAAGGTCCAAGCAAAAAAACACCACGGAAATCTACACTCTGGCTGCTATGCATAGACCTGGAGCTGGTAAACTGACATCATCAAGTGCATGGAAGCAATTTACACAGGTAAATAGGAGGTTTTTAATATGTCTTTATTTGAGAAAATACTAGTAAACTATGAAATGTAAGTTAATTGCTTTAACAAAAAATGGGGGAAATCAGACTTTGATATCTTCCTATGACAGCTTTTGAACTTTAATTTACCCCTCTGCAAAGTCTGCTACTTCTGCTGCCTCTGTCTCCATTTTGAGAATTAGTTATAAAAAGTGAGGCTTTCAAAGCCCTCTCTTCACATCTTTCAGAACCTGATATGTTATCTCCTTTTATTTTGTCCCATCTTTTTGCAGTGTTCTGATTCAAACAGTGGACACAAACATCCATGTGGGTCCATAAGTGAAGATTAAGTTAAAATTGTCTGAGGATCTTCAGATCATTTTAATGTCTTTTACATACTGACTCTTCCTTACAGACTAAGTATTAGATAATGGTGCCAGGGAAAATTCTGTAATGGCAATAAACTACCTTCTAAGGCTTTTCCATCTCTATTTTCCACGATTTTTTTTTCTCCCNCCCCCCCCCCCCCCCCCCAAGGAAAGATATAGTGTTGTCTTTTCTGTCAAGACTCGTAAAAATTTATCCATGTTACCCCCTCTCTTGTTCTCCATGAAATTGAATGGAACAAATTAATTAATCATATAGAATTCCACCAAAATGAAAGTTTGGCGTTGACCTGGTATGTTAAAAGTACTTGAAATGAAGTGTGCATTTATTGTGTGTTCCAGCAGTAACACCATTCCTTGACTTTATTCTGCAGATGAAACACGAGCCATTCTTCTTGTTTGGCAGCAAGCTTGAAAAGAAAGTAGTGGGGAATATTATAAAAGAAAGAGTAAAAGGAGACATTCATGGAGATAAAGACATTACATCCAAACAAACTGAGCCGATACGAATTAAAATCTTTGAAGGAGGGTAAGAAAATGTGACTGGAAATTTCAAGCTCAGCCTGTTGTTTTAAATAGATTTGAAAATGAACATGAATGAACTGGGATGTAAACAGTCTCCTGTATTTCAGCCGTGTGGTGTAGCTCCCAAGCCTCTTCTCGTTTTGTGTATATGTCAGTCTTAAACTACAGGGTGTCTGTATACTTACTCTTAGCTCTACTATGCTATTAAGACAATTGTATTTTTTATAACCCTATGAGAACACTCACTCTGAATGGTCACTTCTGTTCTTTAGATCATAAATAAACAAATAGACAGCTAAGATTTTGATATTTTCTATACTTTTTTTTTTCCAATCTCTTGGCTTCCATGAAGACAGCTTTCCATTTTCAGACTGTTTGCCTCCATTTAACTTGAATGGGTTAGCTAGCAATGTTTACTCTTATTCTTGTAATATTACATTTATTTACTGAAGTTGGATTTTTGTGATGTGAGATGGCAATGCAATCTATGGTATCTAAGCCTAATCCATAGACCTGTCATGTAAGGTCAATAAAATGTTTTTAATTTTACTATGGCTATCTATTACTCTTTTGATAATAGAAACAACTAATGAAGAGAGGGGAAAAGGAGAACTGAAAGACCATTAGCAATATTTTGAGGCTTTTGAAGCCTATTATAAAAAAACAAATGAAATGGACAATAGTTGGAGTATACTCTTAGAGTGTACTCTTAGAGTATACTCTAAAATACAAGATG
The DNA here is from genome assembly GCA_013396635.1 of Penelope pileata. Lineage (NCBI taxonomy): Eukaryota > Metazoa > Chordata > Aves > Galliformes > Cracidae > Penelope > Penelope pileata. Next base: position 452,713 of record WBMW01005660.1, on the reverse strand, counting down.
CTGTTTTATTTCTTTTAAAAATTTAGACATAATGCTATTAGTTTGCCAGAAGATAGTAGTGAATAGTCGAGTGGCTGAACAAAATGTTTTTTTTGTAGTCTTACCAAACCCAAATTGTCTCATAGCAATATGTTATTGGGATAACTAAATAGGTCATGATGAAGATATGACGAATTTGCACCTGCCTTTCCTTCTCCCATAATTTTGTACTCTTAAAAATCTCAGTTGTCTTTCATTACCATCATGTAGCTTGACCTCACTTGGATAGTCTCCATGAAATTAGTGTTGACATTTCTTGCTGGTCTGCAACAATGAAAGGGTATAGCCTACATCTTACTTCAAAGACCGAAAATGTTATTTTGGAGATTGTCATCGGTATGCTGGCCCAGACACTCTAAACCTGGCTGTTCTCTGTGGCTGTATACTGTTCTAGCACCCAAGTCAGTAGGTTGGCTACATCAGAGTAACCCAAATTCAGGGGTGAGCTCGAGAAATTTAAAAAGCTATTGCTAGAACTCACACCCACTTTGAAGTATGAAATCTTCCTGCTTCCCACTATGTATCATTTCTGAATTTAGATCACTTAGCTGAAGACAGTCTGCACTGATGTAAGCTACATGATGAGAGGTCATAAGAGTAAGTGTGTTAAGAAAAGCAACATTTAGGGGGATTCAGATCGGTGTGAGCTACAACAGATCACTATAAAATGCCTCTACCATCTAACACTGTTAAGAAACTTTGTATGTTACTCACACTGTGTTGTTTCCCTGTACACCAATAAGGTCTGTGAAACTATTTATGTAAAGACATATGATTCATGTGTCTCTTAGATAGATCTCCTAGTAATACTTGGATACTTGGCTACATTTACTCTACTTTTCTGGAATAGAACTGAAAAAAAAGAAGCCTTGATGTGCACATTAATTTATGGAGTTGGGAGGGGACAAATTGTCTGTGCAGTATACTTCCGTAATGGGAACATATGACCTGCAAAGCTACGGTGGATGAGGTGATACAGTGTTAATCAGTTCATCCTTTCCTTACAGATCATCATTTTAATGTACATCTTATAGGAATTGCTTGTAGAAGGATAGATTTATTCTTTTGATCAGTTTTTGTATGTTCTTTTTAATGGATCTAATCTTTATCTGTAATATTCTTTACACGTAATAACCCTATCTTTCATTATTGTCTGTCCTGAGTAATCAGTTTGTCCTCCTCTTCAGGTTTTTGTTTATGACTTCTGAAAGCTAGGTTTTTAACATGAGTGGGTTTTCATGCTTGCTTGCTCTTGGCTGTTTGTAGAACTGTTCTCTTCTACTCTTCTCTTCTGCTTTCATCAGGCTCATCTTTGCGTTATTCTTCTCTTCTGCTTTCATCAGGCTCATCTTCGCATCACCTGAGCACACACAAGTAGTGCACTGAACTCTGCAGCAGACATCTGTCGTGTTTGTTTCATGTTCTCTCCCCTAGACAGACAAGAATGCATGGCAATATCTTGTTTCAGCAGAGTATTTTCATTCATTTTTCATTTGTTCTGAGGAGTGGATTTGCTTAGGGTTCTTGATTATTTTTGTACTGTGAGTGCAGAGAAAGCAATTTAGAATTCACAGCTGAGAGAGATCTGCAGTCATCACAGTTTTCAGTTCCTAGGAAAGTCTGTCAGCTACACAGGGAAGAGCAGTCATGCAGCTGCTCTGTGCCAGGGGAGCAGAGCACTTGTAGAGCAGGTGGACTAAAAGCAAGTAGGTAGTGCTAGAGATCAGTAAGAAGCTGAAGCAACAGAATGAACAGAGTTGAGTAGAAAGCAGATGTCACAGCACATCACTTGCTGCACTAAAGCCAGTCAAGAGCAGTTTGTAAGCATTGCAGCAGAAGGGGTTTTGAAGGAGGAACCTAACAGCCATATTAACTCCTCTGGCATCTGGCTTGATTCAAATGGAATTCAAATTCACAGAATCTGCTTTCCATCAACTGCAACTACAAAACTCTGGTGGGATATGAAGAAAATCAGCAATTTTAAGTTCAGTACTTGCCACAGTACTGTAAGTTACTCATGGTGTGAAGTTGAAAGAAAGAAGGGATAGAGCAAATGTTCCTGCTCATCTGGCATCTTGTGTTATGATGTTTTCAGCTTACAGCAATAGAGCACAGTTTGCTTATGTTTGCTCTTTTATATCATCTATCAGTAATAGATTCATTGAAAATCCCCAAGAACATTTTGATTAGAAATTTCAGGACACTGAAGCTTGTAAATACTTTTCACTCTGGAGCCCCACAGAGCACTTGTGACCACAGTCACATGAAAGTTGTGTAGTAGGAAAGGGCAAATTACTGAAAGATTTGAGAGAAGCACAAGTCAGTAGTAAGATCTAATATTCATGGGGTCTGGGAAAGGTATTTACCATAGATTCAAACTTCTGGTGCTTCAATGTTTGGACCAGACCATATTTAAATGTCAGATTTTTGTGTGTCATTTCTGTTACAGTTGTTGTTCTGTTGGGACATCCTTAGAGAGTCAAGGTCAATTGTGGTCAAGAGCTTTGCATATGAATGGCAAAGAGATGGCTCTTGTCTAATTGACTCTGTGCCCAGTGGGATTTGAGAGGTGGCAGAAGCTGGTGGAATGAGGTCAGTCAGAGGAACAGCAGAGATGGAGCAACAGAAAAGCAGATGTTGTAACACAGCATTTTTCTTAGCAGTGTCAGGAATGATTTGGTATATTCCATCCCAGCAAAATCAGACTGCAAGGAGAGATGAACAGAAGATAAGGTAGCAGTCTTTCAAACAGTAATGGACATTTTTTCTGTCTGGGAGAAGGCCTGAAGGTGGCTGATGAAGCAATAGATAGACAGATGACTAGGAGTTGTTGGCATGTGAAGATAAAGGAGAACCTGGGAGTTGGGGTAGACAGTAAAGTAGAATCCCAAAAATGTTGTATGACCAAAGCTGCTAGAGAGATCATTAATGCCAGTTTTGCCTGTGGTGCCATGGACAATGAAGGAAAAGGGAGAAATCCAACTTTATTAGAAAGGAGATTAAAAAAACATTTGAGAGAAGAGTTGATGTTTTTAATAGATAATGTGATGGACATGAGAACAAGACAGTATTTGTAAGATAACTGCAGTATTTATATTGCCAGTGATATTGCTGAACATATGGAAGAAGTGTTCATCTAAGAAAAGCAGGCTTGAAAAATGTTTCAGTGTAACCCCCAAATTGCCATTTGCTTCTTGTAGAGTTATCATCACATTAACAGAACCTTTCACACAGTCCCTTATTTATTTAAAGTGCTGACATTCAGTACCAGTGATAGTTTGTGGGCTGTGCATCCGCAGTGTGACTGAAAGTATTTTGTGCTGTTTAGGGAGAGGACAACGGAGGAAAAAGGGTAGAAAAATTATTATTTCTCAGATCTTGCAATTCCTGGATTTTACTTGAGGTGAATGAGGATAAATTTCTCCCTGTAGGGAATGCCCAGTAACTTCAAGCCTCAGAACAGCTGGACAGATCCCTTCAGCTCTTTTAGATTACAGTATTACCAGTTTATCATAATAGTAAATGAAATGTGCAGCTTTACATGGATTTACATATCTTAATTCTTATCTAACAACAGATAATGCAATCAGCAAAACCAGCATGGAACGCTTACGCCTGTACTAAGAAAAATTTCTTTTACAGTGTTTTGCTAAGCAAGCAGATTGGAAGTTTCCCATTTTGTTTCTAGAGCAGCATGTACCTGCGTGAGCTCAATGCAGTGTTCCTTAGGGCGAGATCCATCTTTGGGAACTTCAGACATCGGTAGTGTAAATACGTACATCCTTGCTAGTCATCTGCATTCCCTTTATGCTTAATAGGGAGAAATGGACATTTCCAGGACATGACTTATCTGATCCCAAGGGATAAATACATTAAAATGGGTTAAATTAATTATGTCACAAAAGGGCTCTGTTTTCAGTGGTGGTAGGCGCCCACGTGATTCGAGAGTACAGATAGATGAAATGAACCCAACCCACAGATTCATATTTGAGGTTGTGCTTTGTCTATAGGAATGGTGGCTAATCTGTTTCCTAACAAGATGTTTGTATTATACCTGTACTACAGCCCTTTGTTCTCATGTTGTTAAAAAAATAGCTAAGATACACAGACACAATGAGACCAGTGCATTCCTTGTGAAAGGGAAATATTTTGTGAGTTTCAGCCTGAAAATTCAGCGGTTCACATGGACTTCTGTGGAAGTGTTGTGATGAGATACATATAAGATCAGGATCATGGAGGTAATGTTTGTGCATGTATGTGGTCTGTGTTATTTAAATGCTCATTCTCTTCCAACAGGTATAAATCAAATGAGGATTATGTCTATGTCAGAGGTCGTGGCCGAGGAAAGTACATTTGTGAAGAATGTGGAATTCGCTGCAAAAAGCCAAGCATGCTCAAAAAACATATCCGCACTCATACTGATGTCCGGCCTTATGTATGCAAGTTGTGCAATTTTGCCTTCAAAACTAAAGGTACTTGACCTTTTTTGCTGAACTTTTGCCACTTCCCAAACAAATCTTGAGATAGTTTGCCGTCTGGAATCCAAGCACCCTTTTCATTCAAGGAAATAATTTTATCCAAAGCAAAATGACTGTGTTTATGGATACAGGACCCTGTGACAGAGATTGTTCTTTTCTGTAGAATTTATCCAGGGATGTTGTGAGACTCAGAGACTCCTTGAATAGCTTCATTAAGAGCTATAGGCTCTTGGCTGGTCCATCTGTCTGCAGAGAAAATGTGGTAGCATTAGAACAGCCCTCACAAACAATACTTTCTGCCAAAGTTGTTACGTGGTACAAATTTTAATTGCAACAACACTCAAGTGCTACTAGGCGAGTACACTTACGACATAATGTAGAAGCAGAGCATCAGCTGGTGAGGAAAACATGCCTTCACAGGCTTTGCAGTGGGTCAGTTTCAAGTTTATAAATAATGTATGTCTCCCAGATGGGCAACTCCATCCACTGCAGCATTAATTATGAATAGAGATCTGATAGCCTTTGTTCACATGTATTTATCAGCACAGAAAAAAGCTTCCATTTGTCACCCTGTGGCCACAGATAATGATATTCATTGGAATTCAGATTTACCATGCAACTGTCTCCTTAAAAGAAAAAAAACCTTTTCCTTTGAAGCATTTCTTTGTAGCACAGTCCAAATGAGCCCTACCTTCTCAGTTTCCTACCTTCCCTTTGACAGGCAATGGAAATGGGCTCTGATCCTAGTGCACTGAATTTATTGAAGGAGGAGAGAGGAAGCTGAAAGTTTCTCCTGAGATCCCAGTGCAGCTTCATGGCTGCTTTGAGGATTGTAATAGTTTCCGTGACTCCAGCACATCTTCCTCTGCCCAAGATGGGAATAGCTCATGGATGGTAGTAGACCCATCAACCTAGTTTGAGATGGGAACTTTCATGGGGATATAGAGACAAAGAGAAGGCTGCTCATGATATGGACTGTCTGGGGAGCTGTTCTCAGATCACTATTTACATTTGACATTGCAGGAGAAATGTGTCTTCGGGAGAGACTTGAAGGGAAGATTGTGGTTTTGCAGCTGTGTTCAGAGAGGACATTCCAGGCAGAAGAGATGGCATGGAAATAAATGCAAAATTGCTTGCTGAGGCTGGCATTTCTGGCAGAGAAAAAGAAACAGGGAGGAGGTGGTGTTCTGTTGCACAAGAGAGGGATGAGTAGGAAAAGAGTAAGCCTTCAAAGTGCAAGAAGTGTCTAACTGTTGTGTTAACGCTCATGGGCAGTTGTCAGCCTCATAACTATTCTTGCTATTTTTCTGATGACAGCAGGGGACAGACCTTCAAAGGTACTTAGGTTTTCAGTGTACATTCTGAACATTTAGCCACCTAGAAGCATCAGAGGCTGTTATTCTTTTCATGCAGTGCACAGACATTGTAGGAAACTTATTGAGAAGGGAATTACATGAGCTAGCTAGGACTGAAAATCAGAGGAGCCTGGCTTGTGAGCTTCCATGTACACCTCCACTATTCAAGAGAGTGATGCAGCCATCTGGAGAAACTGGTCGGGGTCCCAAAAGCAGCAGAGGTGCAGTCACAGAGTGCTTTCCTTGAGCTAAGAAGTACCATGTCTGGGTTGGCACTTTCCCAGCTGACTGTTGCAGATGTGACTGAAGTGGCTAATGGATTAGAGTGATATTCTTGTTTCTCTGGCTTGTGCTTTTTGCGCTCAGAATTCTTTGCCATGAAATGTCTCTTGGGGCCAGTCTCAACCAAGACAGACGCTCCAGAAAGTCAATAGTCTAGGGCTAGATTGCTCCCTCAGGGGAATGGGAGATCTGATTTCAAATCCCTGCTGTGTCTGGTTCAGTTCCGTACTCCAAAGCAGAGAGCTGAACCTGGGTTTACCACATCCCAGGTGCGTGCTCTGAGTACAGCTCCTCTCAGTTCAGAGATTGCAGCCAGGTGGTAAACTTGCACTGAGAAATCACCCATAAGTGTCTTGTGGGGTACTGTTGCTTCAAAATGCCTCCAGCACACTGAATGTTTGGAGCTTGCTTGTGAAGTAAATGGGAGAGTCCTTAGCTTGAGAGTGCCACTTGTGAAACTCTGACTGAACCCCAAACGACTGGTGTGCATTGGCGTTACATCAGTGTCCAGGCAATCTGTACTTATCACAGACCCTAAGCCCACGGTTAGCTTACAGTCAAGAGTGAGATTTGGAGCTTGCTGGGGCACCAAATGTCATGTAGAAAAGTGGAGACGTGCCTATGTACCTCTGAGGTCCTGAGTCTATTTGAACTTTTTTTTTTTTTTTTTTTTTTTAAGATATCAAAGCCCATTCTCATTAAAGTAGGCTCTGGGCAATTGGCTGGATGAGTCAGCCTTGTCTATTTTGTTGTTGTTGTTGTTTGTTTTTAAACTGAAAACCCCTCCACAGGATAACTGAGTTAAGATGCACCAAAACCTGGCTTGGAAAGTGATCTTTGCTGTTGTCAGTTAATTAGATTCATCTCTGATCCATAGGAAATCTGACAAAACATATGAAGTCTAAAGCACACATGAAAAAATGCCTGGAGCTTGGAGTATCAATGACATCCGTAGATGATGCTGAAACTGAAGAAGCAGGTATGTCAGAATGATTTAATTTAGTTGGAATGGCCTCTGGAGTATGCAAATGACTCATTGCACTTTAGCACTGTGGCTGGCATGGGAAAATATATTAAGAGTATTTGGGGCATTTTTTAATTAAGAGTCATCTTTCTAACAAACAAGAAGTATAAAAAATCTGATCCATTTGTCTGAGATATATATTTTTTTATTATGATACATAAGGAGAAGCTAAAAATAAAGGCGTGTCATCTGTCTCATACAAAGTACCAAATCTTTTCTATTTAGTTGTGAGAGATGGTAACACTCAGTGAATTTACAAGGTGGGGTAGGGTGCATTTTCACTGTATACTTTAATTTTCACAGGATTGATTTTGGGTGCAGAGTTTTAAGGTTGATATATATATGAAAAATACATTTTCAGACTGTTGAGAATGGCTTTATTTAGCAATCCCAGATGAAGAGCATCCAGCAATGGCAGTGGGTGTTCTGGGTGGGGAGTGAATGTGGCAGGAGTAAGAAGTGTGGCATGTGCTCACCATTTTGACTTACTTTGGCTATTTCAGAAAACATGGAGGACATGCAGCAGGAAACAGAGAAGAGTAGCAACCTGGCAGGCCTGTCAGCAGAGCATCAGTTTTCTGATGCGGAGGAGTCAGATGGTGAGGATGGCGATGACAATGATGAAGATGATGAGGATGAGGACGACTTTGATGATACTCAGGGAGACTCAACACCAAAAACCAGATCAAGAAGCACCAGCCCACAGCCCCCTCGGTTCTCCTCCCTGTCAGTGAACTCAGCTGGGGCGTCACAGGGGGCTTCCCCTGAGGGCTCCCTTTCTGTGGGACACTCCTCCCTCATCAGTTACTTGGTCACCTTACCTAGCATTCAGGTTACTCAGCTTATAACACCAAGCGACTCATGTGAAGACTCACAGATGACAGAATATCAGAGGTTTTTCCAGAGTAAGAGCACCGATTCAGAGCCCGACAAAGACAGGTTAGACATACCTAGCTGCATGGATGAGGATTGCGTGCTTTCGTTAGATCCCAGTTCGTCTCCGAGGGACCTCTCACCTTCCAGTCGGCAGTCATCTCCTGGCTATGATTCTTCACCATATAGAGATAACTCACCAAAGAGGTATTTAATGCCAAAAGGGGATTTGTCACCCAGAAGGCATCTGTCACCCCGGCGAGATATTTCACCCATGAGGCACCTTTCCCCACGGAAGGAGGCTGTGCTGAGGAGAGAGTTATCACCAAGACGGGACGTTTCCCCAAGACGGCACCTATCACCAAGGAGACCAATGTCACCAGGGAAAGATACGTCTGTTAGAAGAGATTTGTCTCCTAGGCGAGAGAGGAGATACATGGCCTCAGTTAGAGCGGCATCTCCCAGGAGGGGCTTATACCATAATCCAGCGTTGTCTATGGGTCAATATTTTCAGTCTGAATCTATTCCAGTGGGGCATTCAGTAAGTATGAAAGAATATTCACTGCTATTGTCAAAACCAGTGTTCTTGCCTAAATTGTGCATAGTATTTTGAAAAACTTTCCAGCTTTGTAGAAAAAGGAAGCTTTGAAAGTGAGTGGGAAGTCCTGGAGCGAATGCAAGAAATTTGGCATAGACAGGGACCAACTCAGGATGCTGATTCAGTTAGACACAATATAGTCAGCCTAAGGGTCAGGTCTTCACTTGGTATGCGTCAGAGTAGCTCCATAAACTTCAGTGAAATTAGGCTGGCTTACGTTTACTACCTCTGTCTTTATTTTCAAATGGCCCAGGAAGCTTACATGGCATGTGAGGCTTGTGACTGCACTGGAAAACCTTTTAGCTCCCAGACTGTCAGATGGGATCGAGCCCAGATCAGGGCTTAAGGCCCTGATACTGCAGTTATCGTGCCCATCCCTGATGTATTGTTTAATGCAATAAAAACACTAAAATAAATGGAACCCTTTTGAAAAGCAGGGTGCCCATCTAAATCACAATCTGTGGCTGGAGTTTAAAGGATATTATTGTGTGACGGGAGCAGGCAGCTGTCTGCCCCACAGAAAGCACCATCACAACCGGCTCTTTTGACAGGGACACAACTGTCTGGGTGGAAATGGAAATATACAAAACTTGCACAGCTGCTGTCTCTGCTGTTCCTTTTTGGTAAATAAGCTCTCAGAAACTGCCGACTTGGCACTTTTCACAGGCTCTAGCATTCACAAAGCTATCTCCACAAATAAATTTGGTCTTTAGAGTTAGGGAATGGCCTTACTGTGTATATTTATTTATTTATGTTGTATGCTTCCTTTGCCACATTTGCTGCTGCTGCTACCCTCTCACTGCCTACCTCACTGAGCAGCATATAGATCCAACCTGGGCAAGCTGTGACAGGCTGCCACCATGTCAGACAGGGCTGTCCTCCCCTCCTTTCCATCACCGGTCTTCTTTGCTCTTTGGGTAGTCATGGTTTTTCTCTGTAGAGAAGAGCAACTGAACCCTGAACTCATAAAATTAGTGTTTCCAGAGCTCCAGCATGAATTTTTCTGCTGAGCCGGGCTGAGGAAGGTGGGCTTGAATGGTTGTGTTACCTGCACCTGGGAAAGCGGTGAGAAACACAGCTGAGCACAGGTGGCTGGAGCCACAAGCAGTGCTGAGAAGCACCAGCCTGGCAGATCCAAAAGTGGCTTCCTGGCTTTTCAGGATAGTTAGGGAAAGTTGGAATATTGAATGACTGTGCATAGGTGAGAGCAACACAAGTCCCAGCAACCCCATACAGAGCCTGTCCTGCCCTTGGCCAGGGCCTGCTCCATCACCCTGTCAACAAGTCCTTGCCCCAGCCACCTCCTCCTGGCTTCACACCTGATCTTCCTCCCTCGTCTTAGATTTGGTCCCATGGTTTGGTTACACTGTTGGGGAGAGCAGCAGAGAGGAGTGGCTTCCTCAGCTGTCCTTAGGGAAGGGTGTGTTGAAATCCTGCTGCAGTTTCACAGACATGATCACTGCATAGCTGACAGAGGATGCAAAGCCAGCCACCAGCCACACCAACAAAGCAAGAAAACACAAAAATTAGCCACCAGTTTAAGAGTCATAATGCCATATTACTGAATGAGAAGGATTATATTGGACACTACAGCTGACATTGTACAGAGAGTCCAAGTTCTAATGTCCACCATGAGACATTTCCACTGGCATCCTGTAGTAGGGATTTTGGATGTGTGAGGATGCTGGCAAAAGGATATGTAACAGTCACCCTTGGCAATGTGACAGTTCTTGCTGTAATATTTGCCTTGTGTGTTATGCAGACCTTCCAGTGAGACGTTTAGCACATTGTAAGGACTCTTTTAGCACCCTTAGCTCCTTCATTTAGAAATTGCTCTTCACCATGCCAGATGGGCTCTTAACACTTACCTTATTTTTGAGGTAGGACCAGGCATTTGTCCTACAGAAAGTATTAGTAACTCAATGGCATGTTGAGTGTTTAGAGAGAAGCCCTAACCTCAGTATGGTCACTGGACCCTGAACGGAGGTGTCACTGAAAGCAGAGCCTGGGCAAATTTAAATCAGGAAATTGGGGGTGTGGATGATTGCCCATCTAATAAACACTTTGAGGAAGGAAAGATGGATTCTTCACCTCTCACTGTCTTTCTGGAAGATATACTTTAGCCAAACAGAAGTTGAGTTTAAGTGAAACACATGTTAATGCACTCAGTGTGTGGGAAGACAGATAACACCTGAGTTTAATATAAATGAAAGCTGTTAGAAAAGAAAAAGGAATAAAGACTGTTTTTCACTTTCAGAGAACTGAAATACAGCCAATCAGAACATAATTAGCAACTGCATCAGTTTACAATCCGGCTTCCTATTTTCAGAGCTGCATTGGGTTCCCAATCCTTGCAGGAATTAGAGTATTCTGGTGCCTGAAGTTACCAGAAAAAAAGCCAATTTTATTTCTTCTCCACTGAAATTGATGTACATATTTGTTCAAGTTCTTTGGCCAGTGCTGATCTCGTTTCCCTTCATGTTTCTTCCCCTTGAATGTTCATGCTCTTTGATGGTCCTGTGCAAAGTGCTAGTAAGGTGCTTTGGTATTGAAAGCACCATATAGAAAGCAGTTGAAATCATTTCTTTAGAAAGTAGAAAAGAGCATGGGAAAAGTGACTATTTTTGTAGACTGTAGACAAAAATACAGAAGTATTTTTTTCCTTTGGCAGTTAATAGCAAGATGTACTCTTGCAATAAGATACTTTCTCCAAAATAGACTAAGGCTGGTGCACATTTGGCTTTGACAACTGAAATTGTTGTCTTTAAATTGAAAGGCAGATCACCATTGCTCTCTAAATACATTTGAGATCTTCTGTCAATGCCAGAGATTTCTTTTCTTCTGCGGAACCTGGTGCTGTTATCGAAAAACTCTGATTCTTCTGTCAAGTTATTTTATACCTGTCCCAAAAGAAAGAGATGAGATGCCTGCTTTTGTTCAGCTTGAGTGCATCTCTGCTAGCCTTTTAGTTTGGATCAGGAATGTGCTTTGGAAGTGACTGTCTCTATTGTCATATTTATTGTGCTTTGACTCACACTGCAGAGCGTTCTTGAAATAAGTGAGCTAGATTATTTTCAGATGACATTAAACTGGAGAATTTGCTCAAGGAGTGCACCAGGTGCACTTAAGCTGTGAGTGGGCATTCAAGTGAATAAGAGACTGAAGAGTTAGTCCAGAGTAACCTTCCCCTCCAACCTGACAATACATATATTGTGAACATCAGGTCCACCACCAGTGGCTCCACTCTGCTCTTGCTTTTCCTCACTCCTAGTGCACCCCATTACTTCCTCATGTGGACCAGAACTTTTGCCTCTTCTTCCAGTCCCAGTCACATGATTGTGAATTGATTTACCTTGTTGTGACTTTACCTACAGCCTGCTTATGTTGCAGTTTTGTTTCACCTTTCCTTCATTTTGAAGTCCGAAGCCTGCCTTGATACGTTCAGAAGGGCTGCAGGGAACTAGGCACCACCACTTGGAAATTATTAGGACCTACAGTCCTTTAATCATCCCAGACATAGGAATATTAAATCCCTTCCCAAACTCTGAATACTTTATCATCTTGAGTGAAATACTTTCCTGTACAGAAAGCCATCATAAAAATCCTAAAGTTCGGGTGAACTGTAAATAGGTCCACTAGTGTATGTTGTCTGCTACAGTGCATTCTCAATAGGACTGCAAATCGAGTTGATCTTGAAACTGAAGTCCACATAGATTTATAGTCACTGTATTAAGTATCTGTCTTCTAGAAGGCACATGGTAATGCCATTCTCTGTTATCGAATTTCCCCATTGAGTTCAACATTTTCTGTTTTTTAACTTTAGAAAGCCACGAGTACATTAAGATGCAGTAATCACAGTGATTTTTTTTCACCCACCATCTTTTTGCAAGCTGTGGTCTGAGGGGATCTGGGGCTGCCAGGAGGATGTCTGTGAAGGGTGTTTGGCTTTGAAATGTGACCTTCCTCTTAATTCCCTATAGACTGTTTTGGATGATGTACCAGATACAGGGTAAACCCTGTCTTTTCCCTTAAGGCATTCTGGGAGATGTGTGAAGTTGGATATGGCTTTGCACAGGGGTGTGCTTTGGAAGTCCACCTTTATGACCAGTCTAGAAAGCTTAGTGAAAAGCTCTTAAATATTGTTGTTTGGAAAATTATATGTCACCTGGAGTTGGAGGGAAATACACTAAACTGCAACAAACGAGAATTAATAGAAAATGAAGTGGGTTCCCGTTGCCTGACAAAGAGAGGAACTCATCTCACTGCACTGATAGGGATCCTTTCTGACTGTATAGCAGAAAGATACTGTGACTTTCTGCACTGCAGTCAGTGCTGGGATCTAATACTGTCAACAGAATAAAGTCTTTGGATTTTCAGGATGTTTGTTAGAAGGAAAGAGATCCTCTAATATTGAGTCTCTTCCCCACGAATATGTAAATGTGCATCTTTAAGTATGAAAATGCCAGATATTTGTAAAGGATATAAAAGTAGGATGAAAAGTACAGACAGTTATTAATGCCTATAACCATTTATGTTGGTCATTTTAAACTCATCTGCCAGAGCTGGAGAAAGATAATCCTATGTGTGCTCAGCCAGGCTTGGAAGGCATCCAGTGGACACGCACACACTGTCTGTGTAAAAATTAGACATATGAGACATATGCCTAATGATGATACAGCTGATCTTGGAGCATGTAGCAGTTTCTATCACGTTAACCACCTCTGTCTGACAAGGACAGACTGACGTCCTATTTCCTTTTGAAATTGTGGCAGGGTACAACGTGAAGCCAGTGTCCTTCTCAGTTAGAGATTTGAGTGTGGCTAGGTTTGTTCTTCGAGTTTTACTCCTTTTCGTTTGGTTGCTTTTGCTCTATTTCCCTTGGCCCAAATTCACATTAGATGTAATAGTGATAAATGTCATGGCTTAGGAAACAGCCAAGAGGATAGCATGACTGGAAGTGAGTTGACAGGGCAAAGATGGAAAAAAAATGGGGGCAAGCAACTGTGCAGAGGTGAGGTTAGCGATAGGAAGGACTGACAGGGTAGGTGAACTATGTCTTGTGGCTTGGCAACTCGTTTATTCTGTAAATTTTTCCCCATTCAGCAGTACAACGTGCTGTCACTGTGCTTTCTTATGACAGTTTCTCTTTTATGAGACTCAAGTGTCTCACTTTCTGAATAGGAAAATTCCCAGAATTAGATTATTCTCAGAATAATAACATCTTTTGTGTTTGAGTCTGATGATTACGGGTCACCCTTCCTGTCTCAGCCTTGATTTATATTGAACAGGACAAAGCATCAGAGCACAGTGAGATTCAGCCGCTGGGTAGCACGGAAACTGAATCTTTAATTGCCCCCGAAACCTATTCCCTAGGATGGGATCAAGAGGTTGCTTAATGCCTTGAGAGCTAGGATTTCCCAGCAGTGAAGTGCTGCCACCGCAGTGCGTTGGCATTTAGCAGAGCAGTCCCCAGGCTGCCGCACCAGGGCTGGGGGTAGCAGCACAGCTCTGGGGCAACCGGTAGGTGTTTGATCAATTTGCAGAGCAGAGATGGGTATTTTTGTTCATTTCATTTCCTATGGGTGTCCCTGAAAGCAGTTTGGCCACATCCCACATACAATTATGAAAATGTCATCCTGCGTTTCTGTTATCGTTATTTCTCTGTTCGACAATAAACGATACTTAATCGTCAAATGGAAAATAAATTTTAAAAGTTAAGAGTGAAAAAATGAGAAACCCAAAAGCCCAAGGCATATTTGATATTGAGTGGAGATGGAGCTATTTGTTCTTTCAAGAGAGGAACTAATGGAAAGACGCTGAAAAAGTCAGTACAGTGAGATTGTTTTTTATTAGCCATTACAAAATCCCTCATTCTTCTCCCATTAGGAGTGAGTGAGTGCCCCCACTGCAGAATCATCACTTTCACTCACAGTTAATGCCTGTGCTTTTGTAATTATTTATTGTTTACACTACAGATAGGCCAGAGTGGTGCTCCATTGTGTTAATGACTATAAAAACTGGAGTCTTCTTTGCACAGAGGTGTTTGAACTTCCCTGGAAATACTCATCCATTTTTGTCAGGGAGGTGGGTGGGAGGTAGGAGGAGGAAGTGCTTTCCCTGGGGCTTCAGAGCAGGACCTTTCAGCGGACAGAACGTGTGTACATGCAGTCAGGTTTTCCCATACTGGTGGCGAAGAGGAAGCGTTCCAATGTGCATTTCTCTGCATTAAAGACCCGATACCCAGTGCAGGCTGCCGACACCAGTGCAGTTTGCACACTTTGCCAAAGCAGAGGGTAGGACGGATGTCCTGGCCAAATGTCTCCTGGGGAATGAAACTCTATCTACCCCAAATTCTCTCTGCAGTTTCAGTTGAATATAATACTCTTCGCTTCCTGACCTAAATTGCCGCGTTGTGTTGCTGAACACTTAGCTAGCTGCTGCATTTCACCTCAGAGGCAAGAGCCCTGTAGGGCTGAGCTAAGCAAAACCTCCTATGCTGTTTGGATAAGCAATCAGTGGAGTTTTCCAAATGCTTTGGAATCCATCTGGATGAAAGGTGCTGCATGAACAGGAGGCCGCGTTGCAGAGGAAGGCAGATAGGTGGTTTGGCAGCTTGACAAGAATTTTGCTAGTGGCAGCACTGATGTTTCTTTTGTTTTTTTTTTTGGTTACAGAGGAAGGGGTTGTCTCAGGGGCCTTACTTCAGCATGTATGGAGAAAAAGGAGCTATGGAGCACCACGGGCCTAGCCCGTTCCCTGAAGGTCCGAACGACTACGTCTTCAGCCACCTTCCACTACACTCCCAGCAGCAGATCCGAGCACCCATCCCCATGATGCCTATCGGGGGCATCCAGATGGTCCACTCAGTACCCGCAGCCCTTTCAGGTTTACATCCTCCGTCCACTCTGGCCCTGCAGAGGGAGGGCTCTGAGGAGAAGCAAAGAGGACCGGCAGAAATCCTCGCTCCAGAGTCACGTGGTGTTCCCAAGCACCACGAGAAGCGTACCTCTTCGCACAGCTTGCACCCCGCCGCCCCCTCCAGCGCGCCCTCCTCCCCGTTGCTGTTGCTGACACAGAGCACTTCCGAGGACAGTGTAATAGCGACAGAGAGGGAGCAGGAGGAGAACATACAGACTTGTACGAAAGCCATAGCCTCTCTGCGAATCGCCACAGAAGAAGCCGCTCTGCATGGGGCGGAGCAGCCGCAGAGGCCTTCTGAGCCTCACCAGAAACCCTCAGAAAGTGCACATTTTAGCATTAAACACTTTAGTGGATCTGAGCCGGGCCAGGCCTGTGCCTCAGCCACCCATCCTGACTTGCACGGTGGTGAACAGGACAGTTTTGGTACATCACAGACTGTGCTAGCCCATCCCACCTTTTACAACAAGAGCTTTGTGGACGTCCGACAGCTGGGCTTTCACAGCAGGAGCGAGCCCCCATCAAGCACACAGGAAAGAAAAGATCCGTCGTCTGAGAAGAGCAAGCCACATTGATCTGAGATGCATGGAGACTTTCACCCATACATTTACCCCACTTTTTTTTCTAGAGATAGAAGAAGTATTCAACTTTACAGCATGCCTGTTCTAAGTTACAGTAGTTTGCTATTATATATACTTTTGTTATATCAAAAGAATTAGATAAAATAACAAGTCATCATGAGCCTGACCAAAACTAAATTTGAAATTCTTATTGGGTCTGGTACTTTTAAATTGTACAGATGTTTGTGCCTTTTCTTTACTTTGCTTATATTCTTATAAGCATTTTTTTAGCAGTAATTTGTACATATTTTAGAATTTGTGTATCTGCTTTGTAATAAATGTAATTTCTTTCCTTTTTTGGACACTTGGATCTAAATGATGTAAAGCAAAACAGCATCAATATATGTGAGGTTGCACTAAAACATATTTTTATATTGATTAAAACTGAACAGCTTTTATGTACAGCTCTGATTCTGTAATACTAATATTTATTTACTTTGTTTCATAAATTGTAAATTTTTTTCTTAATGTTGTGGATTGCTTTTCTATGTGAAGCATGGGATTTACTGTTGCGTAATTAGAACAAAATGTATATTGTAAAACAAGATATTTAAACTAGAGTATCTTATCTTATTCTGCACTTATGCATTAGCTAAAAAAAAAGATAAAGGATGTATCAGTCAGTTCTTTACTCTTGTAATTTTTTTTTGTCTCTTGTTTGCTGGATTGACTATAACTTAAGTGCTGATTGTGATTTTAAACTGATAGTACCGTAAAGCATTAAAGTAAAACAATGTGCTATTGTGAGTTTTTTCAAAGCTTTATAAAACAGTTATAAATATATTAAAAGTATTTGGTCTTATGTGAACATGTTGATCTAGATACTCCTTTAAAAAGCTATGGGAAAACATTCCACCCCACGTAGATACGTACAAGTGCATCACCGGTGCTGGCTATGCGGCCCCCGGGCACGCGGGGCACCGCTGGCTCCCAGGTGGTCAGGCCTCGGCGTGGCCTGCTCCTCCCTCTCCAGCAGCTGGGCAGTGAGGCTTCTCTGGCCACGCTGGGCTGGGCTGGGCTGGGAGCTGGGCCGCACCGAGCCCCGGCAGTGCCCGGCTTGTGAGGGCCCATGGTGCCTCTGCCCAAGCTGCGCTTGGAGCTGAGGTGCCCTGGAGTGTGAGCTGGGAGGGGAGCAGAAGACATTTCCTCACACCTGAACACCAGCAGCTGGTCACTCCCTGCGGCAGCACCCAGGTCTGCTGTAGGGGAGGCTCCCATCCCGTGGATGGAGGAGCAGGAGGGCCCTTCCAGCTAAGCAGAGGGCACCTCTGCCCTGTCACCTTCAAGGAGCAGATTAATGAGCAAGAAAGTCGCAGTCTTCCAGAGCAGGGTCTCCATCCGGGTGAGGTTTGCTCCAGAGGAAATCAATAGGAGCTTGGGCGTGTGGTGGGTTACCACTGCCACCAGCAGCACATGCCTGTGCGCACACACTCACACACACACTCTCACACACACACACACAAAACCAACAATCCGGATTATATTTTGTGCTATTTAGTGGATTATAATTCTGTGAAACCAAGTTTGTATATTGACTTACAATACGTTTAAGGAGTGTTCTTTAAAAAGAAATAAATATACAATTACATGCACAAGGTGTCTAGTTTTCATGTGTTCTTTGCATTTCCCAAGTTCACTGGCGTTCCAGCGCATTGCCAGGAAGCCTTGTTCAGAAGTGCTGCTTTCCTGCTCGAGGAACGCCCTTAACAGTGTGTGTAGCAGCTATAGGTGTAGATCACGTTTTGGCTGCATCAGATATTATCAATTTATTTCTCCAATAATACCGTGTGGAGGCAGAGCCACAGCTGCTATGTTGTCGTGGTTGTAGTGTTGTGGCATAGGACTAGGGTAACACTGCAATGGGCTGTGGCCAGCTAGAGCCATTAAAGGTTAGTTTCTTGCCTCCATTGGCGTGTTCCTACCTTTATTCCAGATCAT
The DNA here is from genome assembly GCA_013396635.1 of Penelope pileata. NCBI lineage: Eukaryota > Metazoa > Chordata > Aves > Galliformes > Cracidae > Penelope > Penelope pileata. The sequence continues at coordinate 434,588 of WBMW01005660.1, read as the reverse complement.
TATGGTAACCTTGCCAAGATAAGCGCATGCCAGCAAGCTGGCTCATCTCAGGCTGGAGAGAGGAGAAGCAGCTTATCGTTTATGTATGTGGAGGTGAGCAGCCTGTTGGATCGTGCTTCCTTAATAAATAAATAAATAAATAAATTTACGATTATACATTTTAAATAAACAAATCTTATCTGATAAAAACTTCTCCTCGGCTGCACAGTTATGTTAAGAACAAAATGCTCCACACAGTGATCAGCTAATCAGGTAATCACAGATATTTTATTAAAAGGGAATCAAGCAAACCCCCTGATGGCAAATGTTCTATTAACATTGCCTTTATAAGCCACCCCCTTACTGTGGGAGTTCCTGCTGGCTTGTTTGATTATTTTAATTAATTTGCAGTTGCAATTTACCATCCCACTTTTCAGCCTTGGGGCATTATTTTTATAGAATCATTGAATGAATATCACTGAAATTACACGTGATATTTTTGGGTTACAATGGAGCGACCCTGAGGAAGTTTCAGGTATTTTTAATCTTGTATTTTCTTAACGATTTAATGTTTATACAGGGCTTTGAAAAAAAACATTCTCATGCAAGTCCTAGGCGTTGGTTATGACCGCTTTCCATGCTTTAGAAAGGATGTGGAGGAGGGAGGCAAACACACCTGAAAACATTTTCACATGGGCAAGCAGTTTTCAGACCTGACCCAGTGGATGCAGCATCCAGGACTGGCTGCAGACAATGTTGTGAGTGCTCTGCCTGCTCTGAGCCGTCAGTGGTGACGAAGGTGTGAGGCTGCATTTGTGTCCTGCTGTGCAGAGCTATCATACCCTGCAGGCTTGGGCTCAGTGCTGTGATAGCACAGCTGCCTGTGCTGGTAGCTCTTCAGGGGTCCTGGGGAAGAGGTTCCTCAAGAGGGAACTTTATGGGAGTTTCATGAGTGCTGTGAGAAGCTGCTTCTTAGTTCCCTGAGGCTGAGTTCCCAAGCGCAGCTGGTGCCGCTGCAGGTGAGGTGACCTGTTGGTTGTGCTGTACATCAGCCTCTTCTCATCCTCAGCAGCCATTAATTTTTCATGGCTAGCCCCTGGGTGTAATGGGGATGGGACTAAGAAGAGTAGTTCTGAGATCTCTGATGTAAAAGTTCTATGTTTTTTAAAGGGATGAAAATAAGAGGTTTAACAGGGCACTCTAGAAAACTGCAGAACCTAATGAGGATTTTTATATGCGATATGCTATAGAATTTCTAAGTTGGGAATGTAATTACCTGTTACATTGTTCAAGGAGGTTATAATTTTCTATGAAGATCCATATGTCTCTTATGTAAAGCACAAGGGAAATACAGATGCTCTGGCAAGCACTCTTTATTCCTTTTTCACAGAATACTGTCACCAGAGTCACTTCAGGATTTATTTGCGTCAGCAAAGCAGAGAGCATATTGGTCTCACATAGCTGCCTGCACAACCCCCGTATGAAACTTTAGATTCTGACTATGGGTAGCAACTCTAACGCATGTTAAATACCTTTGTGTGAAGTTTCCCATTGTAGGACACATCGCTAGATGTGGGTAAGAATTAGCACCAATGAAGGATACAGTCATCTTAAGCAGGCCTAAAGTGGATTCATGCTACTTAAGCACACAAACTTCAGTCCAAGAATGCTGGAGATGGTTCCTATTTAACTCCACTGGCACCTGAACTTACAAGGTGCCTCCGTGCTCAAGGCTGTTTCCTTGAGTTCTGCGTTTGGACGTGAGCTGAACTTCTCAGAATTGCTTCAGTCCCAGACTGAGATGGACACTGCAAGCTGTGTGTTTCTTGGCCTAGATCCTCCAAGGGACCTGCCCTGCTGAAGTGGGTCTTTGAAAATATCTCACGTGTGTTGAAATGCATCTCCTTGATGAATTACACTTATGGCAAGTGGTCACCACCTCTTTAGATTAGCCTAATGATTTTTCCCCCTCCCTGGCTATCTAAAAATAAAAAATCTGCCTTGAAACCTCTCCCTTGCTAATCCTACCGTTCCACTCTCCTGGGAGAGTGCCCTAAGTACCACCACGAGGTGTAGAAGAGTCTTTACTTTCTTGTTGAACTTCTGTTACTGTGAAGAAAAAATTTCAAGATTCATTGGCTCAGCACAATTGTAGCACCTGCTCCGCAAGAGAAAAAGCTGTGTGGAGAAGTGTAATTAAGGACATGGCCTGCAGAGTAGGAAGGGAGTCTTCTGGAAGGCCAGTGAGTAGAGTGGTGTGGCAGAGGCTTTGAAGGACAGACACTGGGAAGCGCTCATGCACTTCCCTGCCTGCAGCCTTCTGAACAGCTTGGAGAGTGCTGTTTCAAACATGCTTCTTGTTTAGCATCCATTTTCTTTCTGAGGTGGCCAACTCTCCCATGTCCAACAGAGGGAGGCCAGATGGCGAGCTTACAGCTCTGAGCTTCTGAGTGAGGACCAAGGCCCCAAAAGTTAGGTGCTGCAATGCTTGACTCCTTTATTGGTTTTTGCCCTAAATAGCTCAGGGAGAACAAGACTTATTGATTCAGTAGCTTGCACAGTGGAACAAGTCAATGGGATTTATCCTTTGAAGTCATTTAGCCACCTCTGAAAATCCCAATCAATATTCTCTGAAGAATGTCCTTAAAGTAAATTTGAGATATTCAATGCAAGACCCGCATGGCACATCACATATTGTAGTCTAGACACTGTTTTGGTGTTGTTTTTTTTTCTTTTTTAGGTTAAACTGCCACATGAAAAAATCAGCAGTCTAATTGATATTATGACTGCGGCTATGTCCTTGTGCCCTTTTCTCATATACAGATCACATATGCTAAACATGGGCTCTGAACACATGCTTACTGCTCAATTCCAGATAAGAGCGCTGGATAGTTCGATTTGTTCTGCAATTATTCTTTGGGGCTTTGCGTATGCCACATTTGCCACTTGTGTTTGTGTAATCTTTAATATACCTGCTTTTAACTGGATTAGGCACCCCTCACAACACCAGGAATGTGGGAAACAGTTTTCCCTGTGAAACACTTGGCTTTTGTCACTCTGTGATGCCTACATGAACTATAAGAAGCTGATTCCTTGTTTGTACAGTATTTTTTTTTTCTTCCAAATGTTTGTGTTTGGGGGTTTTAAGTGTTTCTTTCATTTGTGAGTATAGAATTGTCCTGTACGTATGGTTCACATATGCAGGTTTTTATAGATATACACTAGATGTGATTGAGTTTAAGCAAGAGAGAAATATCTCTATCTTCTTTATATGAGCTGATCTTGGGCTGGACCCCTGTGGAGGGTGGGCTGGATTAAACTCCTTGCTGGGAGCAGTCCCCTGCTGTGATCATGAACCACTGAATCTCCGTTAAGGACGAAGTGGCACTCAGGCACTGCTGGTTCATCATGCCGGCACCTAGCTGCATGTCATGCCTTGGTGTCATTTTCTTTGCAGTTTAAAGAAACAGGAACGGCCTCCTGTTGTGCTGTGCATTGCTGTAGGTTGTGTAATTCTCTCCGGTCACATCAAAGCTAGAGGCAAGCTCCTCAGCCAAGGCGCATCAAGCTAGCTCCAAAGCAGCCAAGGGACTTAGAGCACCTAGCACCTTTGAGGACCACTCAAACACACAAATAAATGGCACGAGCTTGTCTGCTTGCAGACTGAACTGCCAGCTGGTGAAAGCAAAAAACAATGTTTTTTGAAAAGCAGTAAAAATTTCTGCTCTAGTGAGTTGCCTTGTTTTTCTGCATTGTATGAATATTCATTCTGAAGCTGACAGGAGGAGGGGAGCTTGATCAGCAGCAGACTTGATCAAAAGCAAAAACAATATTACCACATAAACTGCCTTTTTGCATTCTTTCCTGATAAGCGACATCTCATAACTGACAGGAGGGCTGCTAAGCAGAACAGGCAGTATGAGTGTGTATGGCAGCAGGCACAGCCCCACGGACACTCAACAAGGTGGAGAAAGCCAGTGGAGGCAGATCCGGCTCCATGCGGGAGAACAGCGCTTCCTTTCCCTCTCCCCAACCAGAATATATGAGGCTGACACCATGCCATAGAAACTAATGAAGTTTCCACATTCATTTTAACAGCAGGAGAGTCAGTCTCCGAAGGCTTGTTTCCATGAGGTGATGAGAAATCTTGCTGCTAAAGTTGCGGGGATGTCAGAGCACTTGGCGCTTTGCCGGCTCAACTTCTTTTGTTCCCATCTGCTCCTGGAGCAGTGAAGGTCTTTGCCCAGCTCAGCCCCGCTCTGCTGGGACAGGGGGACAGGCAGGACCTGGTCCCTCCATACCCTGACTATTGGTGTCCCAAATCCTATGAGCATATTAGCATCAGCCCTCTGAGCAGGGGCATTTCCTAGTCTGCACGTCCGAGGGGATAACCTGTGTGCTTATTCTTCCTGAATATACGCTCACGCTCTCCAACGAGTTATTTCGAAAGGGCAAATATTTGACAAGCCAGTTTTTCTGAAGAGCTGAGCTGTTCCATGGAGGCACTCAGATGAAGTGGTCAGATATTTCAAAAGTGCTGAGCACTTGTTCTCGGCAGAAACTGCTGGATTCTGGGCACATTGGGAAATCTGGTCCTTAAAAACATCTTAATGATGTCTGGCACATCACTTCCATTTGTTATTTCTCACAGTCTTACTTCCCTCCACAACATCCATATTTAGCCAGAAAGAAAGAAAGAAAAAATGAATGAAGTAACGAGAAAATTTTCATGGCTCGAGCAGCCTGCTCCATCCTACTGCCAGGAAAAATGAAAATGATAAAGTGGAGACTTTGACCAGTTTAGTGACAAAGTTTTTCCTCTCCATTTCATATTCCTCGATTATGGTTTAACAGTTAAATGTGGGACTGGAGCAGAGAGACATCTTGGACTCATCTTAAATCTTTCAGAAGTTTTGTTTGGACAGTCAGGAGAGAGGGGGGCTTTTAACCAAGAAAATAAAAAGAAGAAAGGCAAAGGCATGGTGTGCTGCAGGGAGCAGTCTTTCTCTGGCAGAAGCTGAGCTAAATAGCCTAATAGTTTTTTTTTTCCTCTGTATTTCCTATCTTCCTACTGTGAGCAGAAGGGATTTGGATCCAGCTGATCTCTCAGAGCGGGGGGTGGAGGGGGCTGGTGCTGCAAGCAGAGCCTGGCTGCCTGCTCCATCACTTAACATGGGCAGCAGGGGGAAGCTGAGGGGGATAACACCCCTGCTGTGCTGCCCTCGCTTCGCAGGATCCCACCAATCTTTTTTTGTTGGCTCTTTGCAGTGCTGGATCACCGCCAGGCTACAAGAGTGAAGGATCAGCCACTGTCTAGAGCACTGCCCTGCGCTAACCCGCTGGATTTCCATGCCAAAATCCAAGGGAGAGTTTAGTGCTGCTTTAAGCAGCCTAAGCTTTGGCTGGGTTTGCTCTCTAGCTGCTACCGCACAGCTGTGCGCTGGCTCGGCTGGTGCCAGGGAATCTGCTCATGGGGTACCGCTGGCTGGGGCACTCCCGTGGGCAGAGCACTGCGGGATGAGGGCTGGTGGGGGCTCCGGGGTGGTCGCTTGCAGGGGATGCGCTTCTCAAGCTCTGCTGGCTGGATGGTACTCCACAAAGAGAACTTGGAAATGCTGTGTCCTTTAGCTCGCAAAGTTTCCTGGCTCCTGCAGTCTGATTTTCCAGGAAAGGGTACAATCTAAACCCTCCGATGATTTGGTTAGCTGTTTTTCTTAAAATTAAGGTATTCATAATAATGCCAGCAGTGCCAAATGTTACCCGTTCCCTGGGGGAATGGGAGACAGGAGCCAAAAATGTGTTTTCACAATGCACATTACCTGAAAACTTCACTGAATTGAAAAGGGCAGTGAATAAGTGAGTCTCAGAGTGTTTTAAATAGGTAAAGATAGATTCTCTTTTTCCCCCTTTGGCCTGTTAGCTTCAGAAACATCAGCAGTGACGAAGATTTAGTCATCTGTATTCTGTGTGCCTTAATGGAATGCCAGCTCCTGATTTTATACACAAGTTTCTTGATAGACTGCCTATTTCAGCAGAAATTACTGTTGTCAGCTCAGTGTTCAGGGTGTTAAAATCATCAATGTCACAATGTTCTAAATAGGCGATGTAAAATGTCACATCCAAAGAGAAGAACACAGAGGGTGTGACATTTTCCAAAAATTCACCATATTTCAAACGCTACAGAATCTACAGCAAAAGGAAGGGGGGGTGGGGGCGAAGAGAGGAGACCTTTCTGTATTGTAATGCCTGAACTGTTACAATGGAGTTTGAAGGTGCAAATCAGGCTATAACAAAACATGAGTGTGCATGCTTTCAACACCAAAATGACTTACTGGCTGCTAATTAAATCTCACTGCAAATGGGATTTCATTTTTATTTTTGATGGAAAAAGTGGTTTTATTACATTTACTTGGCTGACAGCCAGGAATGCAGCTCAATACAAATCTAGCAAAGTTAAAGGCTTTCTGCAGGAACATATGGCTTGTTTGGGAAGTATGAGTCATAAATGGAACCAGATGCAAAAAAAAATAGTTATAAGAAGGTAGCAACTGTCCTCAGGCATATGCCGATACTGTTATTTCTGATATTTCCACCTCATTGTGAAAAATGTACATGTGCATATTAGTGAACAGCTTTTTTCCAGCATGAATGGTGTTTCAAAGCCCTTAGATGGCATGAGTCCACTTGGTCTGCTCCTATCAGTGGTTAACACCTTACACAAGCTATTTCATCCTTGTGACTTCTTGCAGCTCTCGTTTCTCTCCTGGTTTCAATGTGTGTCAACGTAGGCCTACATGAGACTCCCAGGTGGCCACCTGAAGTGGCCTTCAGGCACGCAGCGTAGGGATAGCTCTGACAGACAGGGCTGCCCATCACCTGGTTCCCCACGCCCCGTGGAAGCAGAGGCTGGCAGAAGCTTGTCCTTGTACAGAAAGAAGCCTCGTGGGTGCCTCATCACCATGCCTGCATGTATCTGTAAGCATGGCGTGCCTGTGGATGCACAGGCTGGCTCAGGTGCCAAAAAAATGCCAGCCACCATGGGGAGAGGAGCTGTCAGGGATCGTCTTCTGCCAAGAGCTCCGACTGCCTGTAGTGAGGCAACAGGTAAACAGGGGAGGATGGGACTGGTGAATTGCAGAGGGTGTGGGCAGACCGGGGGCATTTCTGCGCCATTAGTAGGGCCGCCTGCTCTTTGCCTGCAGGCTGCTGCCATTGCCGCCCTGTGCACCCACAGCATATGTGTGCCTTTAGCACAGAGGCCTCTAAGTTTTTAAGATTCTGACTCTTAAACCCTAGATACCATTTTTTTCTGCCAGAGCCCTGTGTCCATGATTCACCCTGTTCCTGTTGCCTCTTTCCTAACTCCTCCAGCCTTTTGCTCTCTGTTTACCAGGTAGGATGTCAAGAACTTTGTCAGAGGTGAAGTCAGCGAGATCCTCTTCCTTCCCACATAAAATCCCCTCACAGAGGTAAGACAAATGCTCTGGAGCTCTCTGCTGGGCAAAGCCCAGCTAGCCCAAGTCACAAAGGAAAGGTCACGAAGGTCACGAAGTCTTACATTCTCAAGTGCTGTAGAGGAAAATGGTCATGTGCCCTTGACCAGTGGCACAAAGCACCCAGTACACGCAGTGCAGGCGCAAGCAGCAGTCAGTAGGTTGGGCTGTAAATCACTATGGCCCAGTGGTGGACACCAAGGCACAAGCCCAGAGTGAACCCCCATAGGAAGGCAGGGCCTGGCGGCAGGCCTGCTCCCTGCCCCCTCCCTGCACCTGCATCCATGGCTCCTGTGCTGTGGAGTGTTTGCACGGTGTGGGCCATTGTGCAGCTCAGCCCTGCTGCATGTCCTGGCAGGCACAGCCCTGTTGGGTGGGGGGCAAAGTCCTTGGAGATCTTGTGAGGCATCTGCTTTATGTAGTGGCCTCTTCCAGCAGGATGTACAAGAGCTGCCCAGGGCCTTGGTCACATTATCAGATCCCACAGCATCTCTTGTTGTTTGATAACAAAGCTCAGTATGTCACCTGCCTCCCGGTGGAAATGCATTTGCAGTCCCTGTCCGTGACCATAGCTCACCCAAAATGTCCAACCACATAGTCATACCAGCTCCAATCTCTCCCTGGTGTTTAAGCTCCTGCCCAGCTGCTCTGACACATGAGCAGACTGGCTCAACTAAAGAGGGAGAATGGGCTCTGCATAACTCAGAGGCATGCTTCCTCTCTCCTTATCTGAGTGAAAAGTTGAAATATGGGCAAACACTATCTCCCAAGGCTTGCATTACACTACACATGCAATCCTTTGCATTTTGGGAATTCAGATTGTATATCTGAGTTGGAAATGTTATTTCCTTCTTTTGCACCTGGTTTCTGCTGGCGTCTGGGATTCTAATGATAGAGGAGACTTGGCTGTCAGGAGTTTTGAAGGTGATACCAGGGACTGAGGCTGAGGAGAGAGTTGCTATTAAGGCTTTTGCTTTGCATGTGTACAAATCCTCTGGGAATGTGAAGGAAAGCTCAGGAGACTGCACGGCCTCTGGGGTGAATCAGAATCTGTTGCCTTGGTGGGGAGCCCAGAGCTCAGCTGGACGACTAGACATGGATAAAGTTTATGCCTGTGTGAAAAAAACATCCCTATAGCACACAATGCTACTTAAAGGCAGCTAGATTTTGCAATTCTTGCTCATGCTGATGACATCAATGGGATTACTTAACGGGTATTTATTAACATGAATAAGGGCTGCACTATGTAGCAGTAAACGCACCCCAGTTGGGCTGGGGGTCGGGGAGTTCATGCTTGTGACTAACGCTTGGTGCTTGCTCAGAGCTGGGAGTGCCAGAAAAGTTGCTCCCAACTCCTGGGGGAAAGGGTTTACTTTCTGTGGCTTAATCCTACTTGCCTTGCTCATTGTGAAGGAAAAAGCGAGCTCTGCAGCATGCCCTACAAAGGCTTCCTACCTCAGGAAGAGCTGTGGGAGGTTTTGTGTGCAGATGCTCCATAAGAAGAAAAGGCTGAAAGAATGGAAAAACTGTCTCTGTACCAAACTCCCACAGAGAGAAATTGCAGGGAGGTTGGTCCTACAAAGCTGGAGGCATGTCCTTAAATTTACACACCCAGAGGCCTCATTGATGAAACATATTTAAAATCATTGTACGGTCTGTGCCTTAACTTGTAAGCTCTTTCAGTCAAAGATTTTGTCTGCTTCTTTGGCCAAGATTTTGTTTCAGACAGTGTATCCTTCCAAGGACAACACTTGTGGCAGTGGAGTGGGTAACCCTATTTCTATAGCACAGGAAACCTGGTGGCTGTTTCCATGCTCTGGTTAGATAACCCTCTACCATATGCTGGAGGCCAAACTTCCTCTCTGAGCATGCTTCCTGGCCCTGCAGGGACACATGAGCAAGTGGAGAGCTTGGGAGCACTCAGCAGCCACCCAGAGTGCCTCGTATCTGCTGGTGGAAATTCTATAACAGAACTGTCCTGATTTAGTTCAGCAGAGGATTTGGTTCTTAACTGTGCATGATTTTGATGAGCAGCTGGTAAAAAAAAAGCTGCCTTGAGCTGAGTTTTGCTTTGACTTTCTGAGGTTCTCAGGTGGGTACAAAACTTATTAACACCAACCAAAACCAGTTCTGTATTTTTAAGACCCAAATATATCTGTCCTTATGCTATACATGGCTTCAGCTAACTATATAGAGTTTTATCCTCATGACTTCCCTTGTCAGAAAGTCACTTAGAATGTATTTGTTTCCATCTCACCAAATATAATGCTGCTATGACGGATGCTATCATAACTCTCAGGGTTGGAAACTCACAGTGTCATGGAAAACTTAAATTTTCTAATGATTGCTGAGCATTCTGAAGCATGAGGATGAGAAATGATACAAAAATAATCCCACAAAAATACCCACTATGTTAAATAGATGAGGCACAGAAAAATGCAGCACCCACACTGAGAAGTGAGCTACTTGCTGACAGGCGCAGGTGAGAAGGGAGCGTGTAACTGCACAGGCTTATACAGCTTTGGCAGCCTGACTGGGCAAATTGGATTTTATTGTTTGAGTGAGAAAGCATTTTCTCTCAGTTACCTTGGGCTACTGAGCTGAAAGCTGGGTTAGCTAAGTCAAGGGAGGGAAAATCAAGAAGCACTTTTCTGTTGCTTCAGTGGTGCAATTTTTTATGCACCTTCGTCATCAGCCTCCTAACAATTTTCTGGCAGCTGGGAAATAGGTGCAAGAAAAATTTCAGATGTTGGAGTGTTTGTTCACATCAACATACAAATCTGGAGGCTATTTGGAGAGGCCCGGGGGGTCAGCTCCAGGCTTCAAATGCCCAGGCCAGAGGAAAGCTCTGAACAACGGGCGAATCTCAGCTTCCCAAGAGGCAGGGATGGGACAGCGCAAGCTGAGAGAGGGATAATAATAAACAAAACAACAAAAACAAAACTAGGAGTGCTAAAAAGATCTCATGCCAGGTTATATTTCTTATTACACTATCTTTTTATGATGTCCCCATTCTGATATCAATCCCTCACAGGAACTATGACATTATAGCAGGCCTATGTGTGATACCCAGTTCAAGCATCCAAACTTGCAAAGAGGAATTCTAGGAGAGAGCTGCGTGTTGGAGGCTGGCTGCTGCTGAGGATGGGGCCAGGTATATGATTTGAAATCAATCTCTATTTTGTGGTGAGTTATTTTTTGGAAGCTTTGGGTGTATTTAAAGCTTCTGATGGAGTAGTTAACTGTTGAAAAGGAAGTAAACATCCAAACCTTTCTTCAGAATATTTTGGTTGACTCTAACACACAAGGGGGCACATGTAAAATGAGATGGAACAGGAATAAGCTAGAAAATTCAGGCTTTATCCTTCTATATTCTGAGTGGGAAGATGCGTTAATTTAGAACAATATCTTAAAGTACCAGTGTCAAGAGTAACAGAAACGAGTCACTGCACTCTTATTAAATGCTTCTTGATATTGTGGGAGGGTGGGTTTCTTCCATGATACAGAACATTTATTTTGCTGGATCCTTCTCTGCACTGCATTTGTGGCACACTAATATCCAGTGTGCTGGAGTGAGGCAAATGAGATGTATTAATTGGGACATACAAGAGAAAAAATATTGTAATATTTTGTTATGCCGGAGGCAGCTAGTGTCTACTGCAGATGTGATATTTTAAGAAAACTGTCTAAGAACAGTTTATGCATTATAGATTGTGTACATTTTTATGATATGGAAAACTCCATTTTATCAGAAGGCTGATCTTTATGTTCGCGCTCTGAACTGGACTAACACTCCTAGGAGGACCTGGCACAGACCTCGCCATGATAATCAGCAATACCATTGCAATGCGGTCATTCTGAGCAATAAGCTGTCTCCCATCAAGTCAAACTGCTTGATCAGTGCATAACTTAGTTTGACAATGCTGTCATCTGACAAGGTTACTGTCGTCATCAGAGAGGGTGGATCAGATTTGATCTGACAGAGGATGGAGGATGAACCCTCGTGAATAATTTTAAACCTCAATCGGTTCATTCAGCTGAGGAAAAGCCTGCAGGAGGAAATCCTTAAGACAGGGAACTCCCAGCACTGTTGAATACACATGATTTACCAAGGATGCCCAAGAGGATGGATGAACCAAGGGGCAAGGGACAAAAACTGTTCCATGAAGATGTTTGTCCTTGGAATTCAGTTGAAGCTGAGAGGACAAAAAAAATCAAAACCGCAACAACCAGGTAAATTATGTGCATTCATCTCCTCCTTTTTGCACATGTGGGATAACATTAATTGTGTGTTCCCGATGACTTAATGCATAAGCTCAAAAATTTACTTACCCCATAAAACTGTGGAAAAGTGAAACTGGGAACTCTGCACCCCAAGAAAAAGTAGTTTTTCTGTGGATCTCACCCCCAAGGAAATTGTGCTAGGGTGAGGATCTGCTCCTCAGGAATTTGTTTACTAACCCCTGAGACAGGCAGTGTCTGGACCCTATCTTATTCCCCTAAGGCTGAAGACATGTAAGGATTCAGGATTGCAGCTGACTCGATCTCTTGTGTGGCTGACAAGGTGCTGTGCTCCAGATATTGCAACAGCAGCTCCAGACATGGTGAGATGGATGAGTGCACTAGATACACTCAACTTCCAACAATTATATGTATTTGCTGATCTCCTCCAGGGAGTGAGGTTCTTGTCATCATGAGAAATTCTATCCCAAGGGACTAAGTCTCATCTAACGCTTGCAGCCTTTGGAGAGAGTGAGGGAACACATTCGTGTGCACAAGAGAGAGAGTACACCTTTATTTTAGTCAGGATTTCCAGGATAAATAGACTCTGGAGTTACTAGATATTCAGCTAGATTTTGTCTATCAGAGTAGACGGGATGAGAAAAAGGTGAGGAGCTCTGTGGCGTGGGCAATGCATTGATGAATCCCTGTAGCAGCTCAGTGGAAGTGAAAGGAACCACTGGCTGGACAGCAGCCCATCATCACAAGCTTGAAAGTGCAACTTTCTGTTGAATACACATGAGGGAAAGGAGGATGTAAAACTGCTATATTTTCTTGGTAAACTCATGGAAATTGGTAACGACACAGAAACTTGAGGCAAATGGATCAATTAGGTACGGTGAGAAACTAAAATGGCATGATCAGTCTTTCAAAAGGTTGAAGCTGTTTGTAGCAGAACACCTAAGACTTCACTGAAATCTACTAAGCCACTTTAGGGAATTGTACCCCAATACAATGGGCAAAGAAGGGACACGTAAGGCACACTAAAAAGAGAATGAGAATCTGAGGATTGAGATGCAGTAACTCTTGGAATGGTTGAAATGAGATGGGTCATGCAGAGCAGTGCTAGACAATAAGGGAATCAAAATAAGCCTCTAATTAGTCTTAGGTTCTGAATATGATGTGGAGTTGTGTAACTGTTCAACTCTGGGAAAATGAAGGAAACTTGGAAAATGAACTGCTGAAGTTTGAGCAATAATCCCTGGATAGCTAGAGTAGGAGATGATCTAGGAGCTGTTTGGATTTCTTTGCTGCTATGACATAAATGTCAGGAAAGAGGATTTTTATAAGAACAGACTGAGCAGATAGTTTGTAGGCAAATAGTTTGCTGTGGTAAAGTGACCCTGCAGAACTGGAAGCAAACAGAGGACATGATAAATTGTATACTACAACAGTGTTCTAGTAAAAGGTTGAAAAAAACCCAAAAAGCAGCCATCAACATAATCTGTTTTCGAAGTCCTGATTTAGAGTTGAATTTTGGATTTCAGCTGCAAAATCTCTCACAAATTATAGATTATTACCTGTTTGTGCAATCCTTTTGATCCACACCATCATTTTGCTTCTGTTATGAAAGAGAATTATGACACTCCCAAAAAGAAAAAGCAAGCCAGAAGTTTTCTTAAATGATTGTTTTTGGGAAAACTACAAAAGTCAAAGAGATTAAGATGTCTCTGTTCAAAGTAGGAAGTGGCCTAACATCATGGCTTCAGCCTCTCTCATCATCCTGGTTTAAAAAAACCTCAAGCATCAGTAAATTTGATTCAGTTACTTGGTGATTTCCCTTCACATAAAGGGCTGCATAAGGGGCAAACAGAGTAAAGAGCACTGGCACAGGAAATGTGATGTTTGTGCTAAAAGAAAGGAACTGTGTAAGACAAGAGCAGACGTTGTGCATCCATATCTCATGGGATCATCAATGGATCATGCTTTTGTCTTGTTTTGTTTTTGATGTGTGTAAGCCTTTGCTTGAGGCAGAAGTAGGCAATCAATACATGCTGTCAGCAGCCCACTACTTTACAAAATAGTTGGAAGTTTGTCTAGGAAGGAGCCAAGAAGCGTAATAAAATTCTTGACCAGATCTGGTAAAGCCACATACAGAGATGATTTTGAATCTAAAGTTATTCAGTGAATTTATGAGAACTGAGGGATCAGCAGGCTCCAGCTGCCCTGGCATCCCATGGGATAGGGGAGAGATCAGCAGGGTCAAGTAACGCATCTCTGGGACTGCGCATATCCATTGCTTCTCATGGGTTACAGGGATCTCCTGATTATTTCTCCCCTGGTAAGTTAAGCAGAGCTTTTCACCCTCTTTGTAACTAAAGTAGTTGATGCCCAACAAACACTTGACGTGGCTCAGCCAATAGAAGCAATCTCTGCAGCACAAACTGCTAACAGCTCAGGTCAAAAGAGGGATGGGGGTGGTGGCAGGTAGGTTGACTCTCTAGAGCCTGATGAGTAAGAAATAATGTCCTCCCTTGAGTACGCTCTTCAATGTCCCTTCCCTAGGTGGAAAAGATTTTCTCCAGCCAAATAAATACCCCCTGAAATAAAAGCACATGGTGTTCCCAGATCAACAGTGCAGCCTACTGGCCATCACCCTCCAATAGCCTTACTGAGTCTAGAAAAGTTCACTGTCTTCAGCAGGAACCGGATCAGGTCCTTGCAAACATACTTGGATTATATACAGTGTGTCTTTATCAGCAGAGTCATAATACCCACTGAGGACGGCTTAAGAACGTTTGACTTGTTGTGGCAGATCCAATGTATCTTCATGGAGAACTTGCAGTTACTATAGTAAAATAAGTCATTTAAGCTGCCTTAGTTATATCTTAGAATTTCCTTTGATTTATTCATGGTTGGAGGATTTGCAATTCAGAGTTTTGGCAGCTTGTCAACAGTTGCGTTGTTGAAGGGGGAGATGCATTCCTTAAATAGGCTGAGAGTGTCTTGTTGGGTGTTTCTAACATCTGACCAAATTCCTTAACAAAATTTTCTTGCAGTTTTCCACTTCTAGACTCGACTCTTAGTTTTGTTGTGATTTTTTTTTTCTTACAGCTTCGATTAAAAAAAAAAATGTAAACTATGAATACAAGGTTGTATGTGATGAGTACTTGAAAAAATAATACTTCTTAGAATACAACTAAGACAAATTACGCTCTGATCTATTTGTTCATTATTCGTTATTGTGTCTTAGGTGCAGTACACCTTCTGTAAGTAAACTATTACATTTCTTGTATTCCATTTGTGGTATATCTATCAAATTTTTGCATAATAGTAAAAAAAATAATGTGGAGCACGATGTTATTTTCAATGGAAATGATTACATTCCTGAAATTTGGCTCAGGTTAAACATAGCTCTTCATCCTGACCAAAAAACATACATCAAAACTGTTTCAGCAGTGATTATGTTCATATCTCTTCCTCCCCCCCTGCATTAATTTAGGTTTGCTGTCTTGATTTTATTATATTACCTATCATTAATTTCTGTGTAAATTGGAATGTAAATATGTCTCTGCTACTTTGTTTGCTTCTTGAAATATAACTTCACCTTGATTTATTTTTGGAAGAAAATAATAGAACCTAATAATAGCATTTTGAAGTGTTCGGAGATTCTAGCTGTGTGCTAGGGAATTATGAACAAACTCAGTCAGAAGAGCATCCTAAATCTCTGAAATGCCACTTTCAAAAGCATGATTTTTTCCTAACTAGAATGGCCCTGATCCAGCCAAGCACGTAACTGTGTATGCAACTTTGAGCACCTATGTGTCTCACCGAGCTAGCTTCTTCAGCAGCTGAAGGGTGCAGGGAGTCTCAGGCATTGTTTTTGAGGAAAGAAGGTTTAATGCACTGTGGTGGTGGAGGAGAGCTGTGGGAGGAATCTGAACTGATTTCAGCTTCCCAGCCTGGAAAAACTGAGGAGCGAGATCTGAAATTGCACTGCTCCTTTCCCCTCCCACGGAAAGAGAACAGCCAGTTGCTCAAGTGCTCACCTCGCTGGATGACATCACACTCTGCTCTGGGCCTAGAAGGCCTCGGCTCCCCTCCTCTTGAGACAAGCACAGTTGTAGGAGCTACATTTCATTTATTTGTAACATATTTTCTTTCCAGTAACACATCTGTTTATTAAAAGTTTTTTTTTTCAATATAGACACAGGGGCATTGCAATAGGGAGGCAACCTTTGGCCTTCAAAAATGCACAGAGGCAAAATCAGTTGTTGGTATCACTGGAAATCACCCTGTAATTACAATCCAAGACACTCGATGTGATTGGGCTTTGGCTTGCAGGAGCTAGTATGACCCCCAGGCTAAAAGATAAAGGTCTGCTGACATTAAATTAGGGTTGTGAATTAATGCAGTGAATGACTTTTAATAATAACCTGTCAGAGGTGGCTCGGTGTTGTTGGCAGTAAGTTCTGACTGGATTCACTATGTGGGCCTGATGGACCAGGGCATGCACCACCAGGGAAAATAAGTGGGAGTGGGGGTGCCCTTGGTTTTCTAGAAAATCCCCATGTCATGTGTGTGGCTGCATTCAGTTCCTTCATTGCTCGTAACACCAAAAAGCTCAGAACTCAGCAACTTTATTTCCAGAGATATGAGCAGAGTGACTTTAGCTAGTGTAAGACATATTTCTGAATCATGAGGGTGATCCTTTCTCATCTCTTTAACAGACAGAGATGAAACCATGATAGTCAGCACCTGTGAGGATGTTTCTGGGCCAAATGCAGCAGCCATGTTTTCTTTGAGTCTTCTTCAGAAGTTGTGCCTGCTTCTGCTCAAAGCCCAAAGGGCTGCAAGGGCAAAATGAGGACAGAAAACAAAGAAAGCAGAAGCAAAAAGCAGTAAAGAGAGAATGGGATAGTAAAGCAGATTATAGCCTCTTCTGGGTGTGCTCAGGGCCACATTTAATTATTTGGCTTTTGGTTTAAATTTATATATACCCGAGGCAGTCAGCACAAGAAGTGGCTGGATGCCTTCCTTTGCAAAGCAAGCACAGCCGTTGTGGCTGCAGTAGTGGAGGAAGGAAAAGTATAGCCCAGACTGAAGTAATGGATGGAAAAACCCTCAGACATCCTCATTGCACTGATTAGTATCTTGAGTCATTGCCTTTGGGGGAGGTGAGAGTTTCCTCAGTACAGATGAGTTAGACAAGTTCCTTTAATGAGGTTAAATACAGGAGGCATTGCGCAGTATGATGGAGTTCCCTGGGAAAAAATTAAGAAGAGAAAGATATCTTCTTTTCACTGCTGAGGGTCAAAGTCTAGCCAGGGGTCATCAGCATCAAAACAATGGGCTTTGAGAGCTGCCAAAGCAGCGCTACATACCCAACCTAAGGCAGCTGGAAGTGGCAACTGGTGATGGGCAGAGTGGTGACACCGTGTGGCTGCTCCATGCCCATAGATCTGCCTCAGGCTGAGGGTCTGTCACCACAGAGGGTCCCTGTCCTGCCCATCACAGGCTGTCCCTGTCTCAGCTGCCAGGCAGCCGGCGGCAGTGGCACAGCAAAGGGCAACGCACAGGCGGTAATGCTAATGCAATGTGAAACCTCCCCCAGACAGCCAGGCAGGAGGGCGGAGGGGAATGAGGACACGGGCGAAAAAGGGAAAGAAATCAGGTTGTCTCTTTATCTCCTTTCAACAGACATTTGTTACACAATGTGCATGTTTCTGCTGCTTTATATAGCATACGTTAGGTTTTCCTGCTTCCTGTGTGCGCTGTCAGGACACGGCATGAAGACAAAGCATGAGTCTGTTGTGCTTGAGGGGTTAAACTTGTTGAAGAAAAAGAGAAGGTCTGACCCAAATGAACCAAATGACTGCTAATCTTTGTCCTGTGGCTACTGTGAAAACCCCTAAATCTGGCTGTTCCTCTTTGGAAGCAGCTGGTACCCTGGTTCAGTTCCAATGGGCTTCACAAGTTTCAACACACAAGAGTTTGCGGGTTGCTCTGAATAACATATTCTGAGCCTGGAAAGCAAAGCTGTTGCCTTTGCAGTTAGACCTGCTGAGCACCTTCAGCTACCAGCTGGGCAAGCAGGTTGTGGCACACTTCACTTGGCCATTGTGAAGGGCTGACCTCTCGCTGAAAGTGCTGTTTGTCAGACTGCTGCACTGGAAATCTGTTATCTCTTCTTAAATATTCAGCAAAAGCAGTAGAGGAGGGAGTGACCTGGTAAAACTGAAGCTGTTTGTTTGTTTGTTTTCGTTTTTTTCTTTAATTCGGTCCCAAGAATTTACAGCTCTCTCAATAATTTTTATAATAGTTTGAAGTTAAGGTTAGGAACTTGAGATTCTCTTCATTACCACCTTTTCCTTCTTGAAAGTGCCAGACTGGATTTTGCACAAAAGGCATATTATTAGACAGAGAGATGCTGTAGTGATAACAGCCACATAAGTAGCAGCCATCACCCTTCTGCAGGGAAGCAGTGATCCAGTCACCAGTGTCTGTCTAACCCAAAGGGCTCTGCTCCTGCTCCTGCCTGTGAGAGAACTTGAGCTGGTGGCAATGTCTTGGTGGTAACAGGCTTGGGTGAAGCTGCCATGTGGCTTAGCCAAAGGGCCTTATCTAAAGAACTGAGACCCAAATTTAATTCTAGACCTTCTGGAAGCACAGAGTCAAGTGTTTGGATTTGGGGTTCTTGGTAGCTGTCAAATTCAGATGAAGTTCAAAGCTACAACAAAGATTTTGACAATGCTGAGGAAAGTCAGTCTGGGGATATCAAGTATGGAGGCACCTCAGCTTCCAGTAAAAAAACACCCCTAAGCTATGTTAGCTTTTCTTTGGTGAAGTGAACTTTTATTTGGTCCCTTTAATGCATTTATCGCCCCTACTGCCTCTCAAGATAATAGCTATGAATGCCTCCTTTGTTATAAGACGCACACTGCCCTGTGCGTGTGGGAGGTGGGTGTTACGATAGGCATCATACAGCAGTATTCTGGTATTTTAATAAATGAGCTTCTGTTGGAGGTGACATTGCCTGAGTGTAAAACCAGGCATATCTGTCTCCTTAGTAAGATACAGAGTATTTTGTGGGGGTGTGAAGTAATTTTCTTTGAATAATTGAATTAAGTAATTATGTGTTATATAAATACATAAGGCTTCAATTGCCCATAGTATCTGTGTACCATTCACAGAACGTAATGCAATATTTTCTTCTGATTACATGAACACTCTTTTCTTAATATAACCTTCCTTTTT
>WBMW01005660.1:269661-408559 GCA_013396635.1 Penelope pileata | reverse complement strand
TTTTTACATTTTCCTAGCCTAATTATTGATCCCTCAATGTTTAGGATCCAGGAAGCAATCCCAAGTTCCTGAAATGAAAACCATCTTCCAAAAGCCAAGCTCTTAAAAGATGAGTCATTGGCTGGCACTTGCACATTTTTTGGCACTTAACTTTAACGTAAGAAGTTTCAAGGAGAATTTCTGTGTGTGTAAGTTCTTAAGTGTTTGGCCTACAGCCTGTCAACTTTCAAAGAAGGGTGTAATAAAACCACAGTGTCCTCGGTGAAACTAGGGGCACTCTAGTATTTGGTGTTTAACTCCTTCCTGAACAGTCTGTGATTTCTGAACGTCCTTCCCATATTTCTGTAAGGCCAAAAAGACAGGAGTGGAACGAAATAGCCCAAGGGTCTGTATCTTTTCCCTGGTGAATTTGTCAGGGGCTGCCAGGCCTTTGGTTTCCTCTGGGGCTGCAGAAGCCAAGGTCTCTGCTTCCTCCCTAGCTCCTGCTCCTTCTTCCTCACTCCCACAGGGTTATTGCCCCAGAACAAATGCCAGATTGCTGGAAGATATCTCGTAACTGATTCACTTGGGACTTACCCTACCTCTTTGTCCCCATGGGCATGACCTGGAGCAGGGAAACAGAGTAAAAGCATCTGACCATGTCAGCTGAAGTGGTCATAACATCTGGCTGTAGATTAAAATCTTTTCCTTACTGTTTTTGCCATCTTCCTCCTGGAATCTCCAGTCCAACTTCTTCCAGTCAAGCAGAAGAAGCTCTGCTGGTTCACGTCAGCAAAGATTAACATAAAACAGAGAGGGAACAGAAAAGACGGGAGCTGGCATGCATACCTCCTTGCACTGAATAATCCCACTGAAAATGTGCATGCTACCAGCAAAGGTGTCATGATATCTATTGACCTTGGGAGAGGAAAGACTGACTGGTCATACGCACCCAGTGCTCATAGCAGAGATGGTGGTGCTGCAGGTTCCTGGCTCTGTCACCAGGCCCACAGCATACCTGCATGCTCCATGCTGCCTTATTTCCACCTCACCATAGTGCAGTTATATCGGGAGTAATTTCAGTGAATGGATAGAATCAAGGTTACCTTCAAGCACCTACATTCTGCAGAGCTGAAGAATCTATCTTTAATATTAATAGTATTATAGCTTCATTTTGTATATGAGGGGTGGTCTTGTGAGTTGTGTGCATACTTCAGACAGAACACTGTGTGTATCTGGTTTTGTGTTCTCTGGAAATTAAAGGAGGAAACTGCTGGAGTTCAAAGAGTGAGAGAGTAATCTGAAACAATTTTTGCAGCATTTTCAGCAAATAGAATGTAGGAGTCAGAGCAAAAAATATTTCAATTCAAGTGTTTTTTTAATATAAAACATCAAAACGAATAGTCAATCCAAACAATTTAGTTGTTCATTGAATCAATTTGTTTTATTCTGATACAGTTTAGAAAAACAAAATTGTTCTTTAAAAAAGTTTCAATAATGTGGAATCTGTAATTTTTACAAGAAAATCCACTTGCTTTTCTACATCTAGTGAGACCCTATATCCTCTGTGAGACCCTGTGCCACAGCACCAGGTCTTTATTTAGTGTCGCTATTGCATTTTAAAGGTGCAGTACATCTTTGCTTGACTAAGAGAGGCTTTCACTTTGAAAAGTACGTTCAAAATAGAATAGAATCATTAAGGTTGGAAAAGACCACTAAGATCATCTAGTTCAACTGTCCACCTACCACCAATATTACCCACTAAATCGTGTCCCTCAGTGCCACATCTACATGCTTCTTGAACTCCTCCAGGGATGGTGGCTTCACCTGGGCAGCCTGTTCCAACACCTCACAACCCTCTCTGAGAAGAAATTCTTCCTAATATCTGTCCTGAACCTCCCCTGGTGTAACCTGAGGCCATTCCCTCTCATCCTATCGCTGTTACCCAGGAGAAGAAGAAGCTGACCCTCACCTCACCACAGCCTCCTTTCAGGCAGCTGTAGAGATGGATATGGTCTCCCCTGAGCCTTCTCTTCTCCAGACTGAACAATCCCAGCTCCCTCAGCCACTCCCCATAAGACTTGTGCTCTAGACCCCTCACAGCTTCGTTGCCCTCCTCTGGACATGCTCCAGGGCCTCGATGTCTTTCTTGTAGTGAGGGGCCCAAAACTGAGCACAGCACTTGAGGTGCGGCCTCACCAGAGCTGAGCACAGGGGGACGACCACCTCCCTGCTCTTGCTGGCCATACTATTTCTCATACAAGCCAGGATACTGCTGGTCTTTTTGGTCACCTGGGCATGTTCAGCTGAGTGTTGATCAACACCTCTAGATCCTTTTCCTTCATGCAGCTTTCCAGCCACTCTGCACCAGAGGAAGAAGTAAGCTGAAGAACAAACTGCAGCAGTCCCTGGCTAACAGAGTTCATACTGCACTTGCTGTGCTGGCAAAGCTGCTGCAACTCGGAGAGCCTCCCTGGGAAAAACTGGGTGGCTCTGAGCTGCCTGGCAAGCGCTCTCACTGCAGGGGCCACAACTGACAGTGATTATAAGGAGGATGACACCTTCTGCTTCAAATTTGTGCAACAAAGCTCCTGGAGGAAGAAAGATGTGGTCCTTATCTCCCTTCTGAAGCAAGTAAAGATGAAAGAGAGGTTCTGTGAAGGAGGCTTTCTGAAACGGATAAAGTATATGTTTGTAGCAAAAGCACTTATCTGTGGTCTGAGTTAATTGACCACCTTCCATCCTATCAATGTTCACTATCTCAGAGACTACCATCCCTTTGCTATTGACTCAGATAGATGACTCAAACATGTTTCTAGCAATATAAAAGCTACAAATTAATCTTTATATGGGGTAGTCATAACAACCATCTATGAAATATGGTGCTTTACTTCTTTGCAAAAACAGAGCACGCAGAGCTCTGTAACTCACAGGCATTCATCAGAAAAGCTTTCTGAATCCAACCCCTGGGGGAGAAGTTCAGCAGCATTGCCCAGTTGAGAATCACTGTGGATTTGGTTTTTTTTTTTTTCAACGTTCTTACACTTTTCATCATGCTTCCCAAAACGTGCAACTTTCCACCTTCAGCTAGCCATGCTTGTCCCTCCAGAGTAGCCTGCAATAGCTGAGCATTATTTGGTTTGTTTCAGGCTTTGTAATGAAAGCCATGAAGCCTTGTCATAGTGCTTATAAAAAGTGATGAGGATCCTCCTGCAATTTCTGTCTGAGGTATCTCCTTAACAAACTGCAAGCTGACAAGGACTGGGGCTATATATGTTCTTGGACACTGGCCATGTGAAACCACGCAGCAGCAGACAGGTTGGTGGAGCTCCTCTGGACTCAGGCAATGATTTTCAGTCAGACAATGGGGCAGCCAAGGTAGAGCCAGCCAAACAGGAATGACCGTGGGTTATCCAGGAGCATCACCTACAAGACTTTCTTGTCGGTAGCTCTTAGCCTGCCACAGTAACAACTGGAGAGAAGTTTTCCATGCTAAGTGCTGTCCTATGAATGTGAAAGAGAATGTCTATCAAAGTAGCTGAGGTAGTGCTCGATATGTGAAATAAAACCTCTTTTGCCTATCTTAAAAGATGATAATTCTTCAGATAGCTTTGGTGCTTTTTTGCTATGAAACAGCAAGATGAAACTTGGTAGAGGGCTGACCTTTCATGTTTGGGATGTGGCAAGTAAAGTCCCCCTGAAGAAGAAAACTTCCCCATGCCCATTTACAAAAGACTTCCAAAATTCCAGCAAGTGACTAGAACTCTCAGAGAGGGTGATTGGTGGCAAGGTGGCAGGGCAGAGGAGCTGAGGAGCTGGGCCTTCCTTGTGAAGGTGGCTTCCTGCTGCGCTGCACCAAGAGGGTGGGATGTGAAGGCCTTTGGCCTTTGCCCCTGTGTTCCCCTGTTGCAGTCAGTCTGGGCAGCAGGAGGGGAGGGAGCCATGAGATTCATGTGGAGTGGAAAGGGGCAAATAAGGACAGGGAGAGTAACAAAGTGTGTAGCTGGAGACAGAGAAAGTGGGAATCTGACCTAAGGAGGGAGGAATGTCACTGGGGACATTGGGGTGGGGACACACGGACTTGGCAAAGAAACTGGACTGGAAGCCAGGGAGGGAGGGTGTGGAGAGGCTGAGATTAGACAGCGACCAGGGAAAAAGTCCAGTTCTGGGGCTGGCCTTGTCTTCGGTTTGGGAAAAGGACTGGGTCCAGAAAACCAGAGAGTGGACCATGGCACTGCTCAGGCAGGGTTGAATAAGGGTCAGGAGATAGAGTGCAGGAAGAAAGAGTTGGAGGGCATTGGGCTGAAGAGTTGTGCTGGCAAGGAAAAGAGACAGAAAAACTTGCACCTACCCAGGTGCGCTCCAGCTACCAGAGATGGACTGGGACCTGCATGTTCCTGACTGCTGTCCGCAAACATCTTTGAGACCTGTTCTTTTGCACAAGTCAGCTTCCTTCATGCTTGAGAATTTGGCAGAATTGGAGTAGCGTAACTTTGCTAGGTAAAGTGAAAAGTGAAGCAAGGAAGGTGAGCTGTGATACATAAATGCCAGAACAAAGTCCTTGTTTTTTTGTTTGTATTTTTTGTTGATTGCTGTTTTTATTGTTTTTTTTTTCTCCTTTGTCATGATGTATTTTTAAGAACTACATTTTATGACCAGAGAATTTGTCATCAATTCCTTGCTTTGCCATGTAATTAATGCTTTTGGTGATAAATTTCAGCAAAAACCAGAGCAAACTAGTTTTAGAACAGTATCATAAAAAAAATAGCACACTGTAAAGGAAATATAAACACATTCTTTTGCTTTATCTTCTTAATTTTTACCATTCCTAAAGAATTTAAAAATTGTAGCAGAGATTTTTCCACTGATTTGTAACAGCTGGTACAGATGAAAGGAGCCAGTCAAGACAAGGTTCAATATTTCCATACATTCCAGTGTGACAAAACATAGTATCTCCTGTGATTCTTAAATTGCTTTGGCAGACAAAGTGAGGAAAGGTGATTAAAGGCTGTCTTATTAATGTATTTAGCCACATAAAGTAGTATATAAACCCAGTGGTCAGGTGGAAGCAAATTTATCTTCTAACTTTCTAGCTAATTTGCAGAAAGAAGAGATTTTAGGCAGAAGAATGGCCTGCCTCAATTAACAATGCTAGTAAGAAGTTTGCATCTAGCGATGAAATTTTAGTATAGAAGATATTCTATACTTTTCAAATACTCCTAATGCTGTTTCAGTGTAGTCAAAAAATAATTATGAACCAATTATTTACTCTCTATTTTATTTCAGGAATGTGATTAAGTGCAGTCTTTGTGTGAGATAAGATTAATCCTATTGTTTTTTCACTTTGGTATTAGTGTAAATTCTGCTCTGTAACCAAGTTGAACTGAAATTGATCAACATTGTTTCTGAGTTTTCAGCCTTCCCTGCAGTTACATGGCAAGTAGATGAAAAAAGGGATGTCTCTTAAACTGGAGGGATGAATACTCTGCTTCTGTCACTTAGGGCAAGGCCCTGCACAATCACCCACTGAGCAGCTCCATTCCCTGCTCTAAGGGAAGAGCTGTATCTGGGCCGCACAATGCAGCACTTAGATGGAGTATCATAGGTTTCTATGCTGGCTCCAGAATTGGAAGCAACGTAGATGTGTCTGCACTGTGGTAACACAACTGTGTTGGCTGGTAGGACACAAATGAGATCTTCTGTACTGCACTTTGCTGCATATGCTTATTGACTTGCCTAGAAGTTGCTTTGGTATTTGTAACATTGGGAAATATAAAAAATATGATGGGATCTGCTAATTGAAACTACATCAAAATACATGCACACTAGGGGACTCGGCATGATCAGCACTCAATGAGAGGGAGCACAGGGTACTGATACATTTGCTGCTTTCTGATTGTCCATTATGATATCTTTGTAATATAGACTTGATTATTTTATTTTTTTCTTTTAAATATGATGTGATGTTGCTAAAAGCTATTTAATGAACATAAAACCTTTTCCAGAACAGGTACCACATGAACAGTCCAGCTTTATTTTCTACTCTTCATGTTTTTACCACATGTATTAGCAGTGCAGTTTTTAAGGCTCTCATCCAGCAAAGTACTTGAGCAGGTGCTTAATCTTAAGCATATGCTTAAATGTTTTTCTCTCTTAAACCCTTATTCTTGGCTTCCACTAAGATTGCTGAAAAGAGTGATAAATGTATGGAAGTTTCTGTGATGTAGAAAGCTGTCTATTAGTAACTCCAGATAAACCACCAAGTGATTCCACATGGACCACCAAACTGTCTTTGGAGTCTAATGATTTTCATTTACACTGTCAGTCCTGGGCAGACTTGAGATGAAAAGTTATGTAATATTTTTCCAACTCCCCGAGCTATTCAATCCTCCCTCCATCATTTGTTTAATACGTTCCTCGTATGTTGTTCTGGTCTCCTGACACCCAGGCTGTTCCTGGGAACAGCTGAATTCCCATATGGGGCTAAACACATTTCCATATGTTTTTAGTATTTCAAAAGTGTTATTTTATTTAATAGATTTAAAATATTTAAACCTCCACCCTTCCACCCCCTTTGGCATGCTTTCAGTGAGTGTCTTGAGCAGAAATGAGAGAAACTACAATAGTACAGAAGAGCATGCTTTTCATAGGAGTTCAGGGTGACACATAGTCAAGAAATACATGAGCAAATGATTGTTTTGTATAAACTGAATTCAGTCCCCTCTCTGTTTTATTTGGACATCTTCACCTCTCTGTCTCTTTTCAAAACTACTTTTACTGTTTTAGTTTTAAGAGCTAATAAAATATACAGAACACTTGCATCAATTTTAGATTGTTAATGTCAGGGTTATATTACTCCATTTGCTACAGGACTCCATTAAAACATCAGCACTCCATCAAGAGGGAGAACCAGGTCCATGTTATCTGAAAAATTCTCTCACAAGTGTTTTGGGGCTTCTTTCGACTTGGAGGGTAGAGGTATCTCTTTAGTATGGAAGTGTCAGACCTCTGTGAAACCGGTCTGAGAGCAGAAGACAATGGGCTAAATTTCAGACCGAACTCCTGAAGGCAGTGTATGTCCTTATTGTGGCCCACCTGCCTTCCCAAAGGCTCTAAACAGAGAATAAAGAAGATAGTTATCCTATGGAACTCTAAAAAATGAAATCTGCAGACTGAAATGCTGGTGGAGGTAAAGACAATGAGTTTCCTTCTTGCCTTTCACATGCAAGGATTTTACATGCGATATAGATGCTATGGCACGCATTGATCATGTCTCATCTCAAAATGAGTGTTCCTGCACATCCCAGTCAGGTGAAGTCACTAGAAACCAGTAGCTAGCTGGTGGATCCCTGAAAGAGCTGTATTGCTCAGCAGCTGCAGCACTCCATATATATGAAGCTTCACTGTATAGAAGATAGCAAAGAAAACCAATATGCAACATGGAAAACAAAAGTAACACATACCATAGAAATAAAATATCTTTTTAATAGGAATAAAATGGTGTTCCCTAATGTTTGCTCTTTGAAATCTCAATGTTCTGTGTATCCAGGGAATGCAGTGTGCTCACTTCTGATATCTAAAGTTTCAAAAATGAGTGGAAAACTCACCAAATTAGAGAAAATATAACGGATCCTTGCATCTTTCTCCCCCTTCTCCTCCTGCGTATGTCACCAAGCATCTGCCAGTAATGCCTCTCCATTATCCCACATGGTGCCAGAACCTGAATGAATCACTGAGAGAGATAGACTTGCTGGAGGGCAAAGCACAGAGGCAGTGTTGTTGAGGGTTTTGAAACAATAGAGAATACTTGAATGTCCAAAAAAGGAAGCACTAAACTTTTGCTGCGCTAGAGTGTCACTGGCTTATTGTCAGTTCATTAGGCAGCATCCCGAGCAATGACTGAGGAATGTATTTGAAAAGACATTTGGGACTATTTTGCAAGCAGCAGAGTGTTTATATTCATTTTGAGATTTTCCCTTCTTTGTACTGGATGATTGTGCTAAGGGTATGTGTAGTTAGGATTGTTGATTAGCCCTGGCCAGAAAACAGCAGGGCTTTTTTGTGAGTGTTTCTGAGGCTTTGAAATGTGGTTTCAGTCCACATGTGGTGGAATGAAATTGACAATTTCAGTGTTTTTTAGCAAAAAGAAACAGAGAAAAATCAGGAAAGAGGAAACAGTCAACAATAATGTAATTAAAAGACAGACCTGGCTTTAACCTGGTATGTGGGAAAACAACCGCTGCTCCTGGTAAGTTGAAGACCTTATAAATAACACCTTTGGCTACTCTGCATTCTTCCATGACAGGCTATAGGAAACCTTTCTGATTAACAAAACATTCTAGGTTTGGATGAATGGCAATTCTGGAAATAAAACATATCACTGAAAATATTTTCATAGTTCTACTGTGACCCCAAGAGCCAATTGCACCTTAGGAGATGAGACCTAGAGGCACGGAAAATGAAGAGATCTGCAAATCCTCATCTTATGTTCCCTTAAGAGAAAGTGGCCTCTAAATTACATTAAATATACAGTTTCATGAGAAAGTGCTAGTAGAACCTACTGGTGTCTGTATGTCTTCTTTCAATTGCTATTTGGAGAATAAAAGGAAAGCAGGTCAGATTGAAGAATGCACTGTAAGGGTAGATAGGTTGGTTTCAGATCCTGTTTTCCCTTTTCAGGTGAGACTTCCACAACTGTGACCACACCTAAAATTTACAAATTTCTCCAGAAAGTTGAGAATATTCTAATTCAAAATTCAATGTTATAATTCAAAAATTTCAGTTGACATTTGGAATAAATTTCCAAGAAACGAAATTGCAGCAAGAAGCATAAATCAGTTTAAGAGTCACCTAGATTTATTTCTGGAAAAGCAATGAGGTGAGAGATAAAATGAAAAGCAAGGAAGTGTAATAGAAATATAAGTGAAAGAAAGGTAGGCATAACAAGACAGCTGGCCTTTTTCCTGTTCTTAAACATCTTTGTGCTTTAATCATAACCTAGAATCAACTTAGGCCTCACCTATGGGCATAAATACATTCCCTACAAGGCTTATTTCTATGAAACCTGTGGTTTTGCACTGTGTCCTCTAATTGCAAGCAGATGCAGTATCAGTACCAGATCAGCAAGATACCACATCTAGAGAAAAAACAATCTTTTCTGGAATTTTAAAAAGCATTCCAGGTGTAGTGACCCAAAACTGGCCCAATCGGTGAGCTTGATCCTGCATCCTTTGCACTGTGTGCATCCTGTGCCTGGCCTGAAGTGATGGGGCCAGTGCTGGCATGGGCCTGGCAGCTGCTGTGGTAGCGCAGCACTGCACTGTCAGGGAGGATCAGGGCTGGCCAGTACCCGTACTCTCCTCCACTTCAGTTGTGGACTCAGTTGGCATCAGTTCAGGGCTCTATATACTGTGTATGAACTGTGTAGACTTGAATAGTGCCGTGGGATTTTGTCTACTGCTTTAATGTAAAGTGAAACTTGGATTGCCCATGCATCCCAGAGGTGTGACACTTAGTGTCTTCTGGCATTCACTTCTGGTCTTGGAAGACAGAAATACTTCTGGCTTCAGTTATAGAGAACAGTATTAAAAATTGGCTTTGTTGCCTGCAGGGAGACTTAGATGTTGAAACAGGCTTTTGGAAAAGCCTCTATTGTGCTTGTGTATAAGTGTAGGGTTTCTAGGGCAGAAAAGGTCCAGAAGAGTAATCCTGCGGCTGTCATTTACAGGCTTCTTGTGTCTGAGGCACATAAGAAGAACGCAGTGGCTGTCACCATGGCTCTGTAGTGCTCAGGACGGAGAGGCTGTTGGAGACAGGGCTGTACCTTGCTGACAGCAGCTGCTGAGCCCCTTCCTTTTCTTGAGTTGGCCTCTCATCTGGTTAGGTCTAACAACGGTGTGAAGGTATTTCCTCCTTCCTTCTCTCAGGCTCTGAGTGACACTCAAGAGAAATGTAATGTATCGTCTCTAGTTTAGATAATATAATTTTGTAAGCTTGTATGGTTTATTAATTATACTTCTTTCTCAAAGCTTCAAATATCATAACTCTCAGATAGGTTGTTGTCTTCACCACAGGATTATTTGCTGTTATAACCTGAGTGTTTCTACCATCACAAATCTTTTCTACATGCAAGCCCTTCAGTTCAAGTAGGGTGGCATTTTTAGCTCAAATTAGTGGGATCACAAGGGAATATTAGCTACAGTTTATTAGCTCAGCTCCCCCACAGCTAATCCAATCTCTCAGCGCAGAAAGCCAATCTCTGTGTGTAGTGCAGGTGTTATTTCACAGAGTGCTCTCACACAAGCAAGGCTAGCCCAAAAGTCATTAACATCAAGGCAAATGGTTTAATGCTGCAGTGAAGATACAGTCATAGCAACAAAGGCAACAGGCTTTCCAGCAGATAGCCACAAACAGCTTAAGATCGTCTTAACGTGTTACCTCCTTTAGAAAAAAAATTCAACAAAAGCTGTCCTTTCATATACAGAAAATGCTCAGGGAATGGCTTTCTCCAAAGGTTTGAGATGCTTTGCTTGAATCACTTCTGAAGTATCAGTTTCTAGTCTTGTACAACTGTGTTTAAAAATCCCTTTAATACCACACCAACCTATCTGTGCTTTTGTTGTTTTCAAAATACAGGTGCACTAGAATAGCCACTCTCTAGATGAAACCCACTTAGACGGAAAAAAAGATCCTGATTAGATACACGAGAAATAACTTCAGTTTATTTCCTCTGAGATTCCTTGGACTAGCCAGTACACCTTCACTTTAAGAAAGAAGCCATTGGCAATTGCATGACAATCCCGTGACTTGCCACAGGAAGAAATGCATTTACTTGTCCCATACTAGCACAATGTCTGGGCTCACACTTCAGCCCATAATTTTGTTTATTATTAAAAATGCATTGATTTTGCATGTCAGTGAGCAAGATTTATGGTAGGCGGCTAGCCATATTTGTTGCCATGCAGCCTAGGACCTAGCCCACCCCTCAGCAGACCATGACACTGAACCATCCCAGTGAATGCAAGACCATTCCTGGTTGTTTCAAAAGCTGTCTAGCTTACAGTGGCACCCAGGGCCCTGTTGAGGCTGTCCATCAGTCACAGGCTGCAGGAGCACACAGCTTGTGCAGCAGATGAGTGCCAGAGCTGGCCATGTGCCCGCTCTTTCAGGTGGGGACCATTCTGGCATAAAGAAGCCCCTGCTGGGGACAGACCTACCTGCTTGCTGGCTCTTCTGCACAGGCAGAAAGCAGATGTGAAGCTGAGCTGTGAATTTGCTAAAGTCCAGGCCTTCGTTCTTTACTCTCTGTGAAAGTAAAATAGGCAACTTGGCAGCTTCTAGGTTAACACTACTAAAGGCCACATTCAGATATCCTGAAGTCCACCAGCAGGCTTGCCTGGTGTTTCCTATTGACTGATCTTAGGCTACTCCCTTTATGGTGCTTGTGTAGTCTCTTTGACTGTACCTCTGTGTTTCTTGGCCTATTCCACAGCCTTCAGATGTGTAATTAGGTGATACTTAAGTCATCCTAAGATGGACTTGAAAATGGTCACATTGGGAAGAAGTACAGACTTTTTACTGTAGTGTAAATTCCTCTTAGTTCCCTCTTGTTTTTAGGTACAATTTTCTGCCCTGAACTTTAAAGGTACTGTCCTGAAAACTGAGGTAAAAATCCTCAGTAGAGAAGAGACTTGCTGTCTGGTGGCTCTATGGATGCTGTAACTGTAAGCGACATTCTGGCCTCCCTGACACAGTGTAAGTTTTTGCTTAGGTTGCAGGACCAGGATTTCACCTGTCCTCTGCAAGCTGTTTGTGGTAAATGTAATGGTTCCAACTGAAGTTCTGTTCTGGGGAAATGAGTAATATAGTGGTTTATGTGTGGAAAATCAAATAGCTCTATGGTCACAAGTTAATGAGTTCCCCATATTTTTCATCAAGAAAGTTTTTTTCCAGTTGCATGCTTTGTCTAAACACCATAAAAATACTTGGAATCAAATATGATTTCAATATAGGTAGGTATGCAAAGATTAAACAAAGCTAGCTTTTTTGACAAAATGTGCAAGGCAATACAGAGAAGAACGTTGCAGGGTCAGAGGGCCATCAGCTGATGGTAGCAAGAGAGGAATAGTTAAACTGGGCAAGTCCTGTGTTCACCTACTTCAGTTTTAATAATACTGCAGGATCCTATAACACGAAACCTGACAGAGGGTATTTGCATGTGACTGTTGTTAGAGGAACTTGTCTTTCCAAATCTATCAACAGGCAATTCATATCCTGAAGCATAAGAGAATGTCAGCTCATATTTTTGTATACTAGGTATATGTGAAAAGGAAGGAAAGGGAAGAAGCACATGAACATTATAGAGTTCCAAAGTATTTTGTTTTCTATCTTAGCAATTATATAATGAGAAATGCAGGATGTGTTATTTTTTTTGATCGACATCTTGCCATCATATTACTGAGCATCCGGGCATATCATTGAAGATGTGCCATTCAGAGTGCTACCTAGACTGGGTTAAAAGAGCCTCAAGATGAGTACCTAGAAGCTGATTCAAGGAAGAGAGTCTCAGAGAGTGTTTCAGAAATGCCAAGATGTTTAATGGATTTATTGTCTTTCAGAGTTAAGCTCTTCTGAGCTGCAGAGTAATGCTGATGTATCAGAGGTTGATAGCTGGTTTTTGTCACTGCAATCTTCTGGCAAAAATATTTTCATTGAAGAAAGTCATCTAGAAAATCAAGCCCTATGTCACTGGCTACTTCATCTGCAAGGCAGAAGCATCATCTCCATGCTCACTGAAAAGTGGATAGCAGAGTCCATTTTTGGAGGCCAAGTGAGGTTTTCTAGAAGATCTTTTGATCTGTAAATGCGTGAATGTAGCTTAAAAATCTGATCCCCTGTGAACTGTATGATTATATTAGAGAATGCAAATTTGGTGTTTGAGTGACCTGAATTAGGTATTTCAAACACATACTTCCCTTCTAGATGAGTTTTCCATGTTGAACTTTATTTCAGATAATTGCAGATGTAGACAGAAATGTTGGAGTTGTTCCTGAGAAGAAAGAAAAGACGCTGAGTATGGGAAAGTATTTCAGACTGTAAGGACCTAACTATAGGATTTCAAAAGTCTTTGGAGCTAGTCCTGGATCAAGATTTTTATTTCTCTGAGTGGATTTTAAAGGATATGTGAATCTTCGTGCAAGAGGACTCTAACAAACCATTTTAACAAGAGATTTTCTTTAACTGATCACTGCTTTTGACTTCATTTTCCAGATACTGCAGCCATGCTACCTAATCAGAAGCAATTGCTAGAAAGGTGCAGAAGATAAATCTGTCAAGTTTCCTCTACATATATCAGAAATGTTCTTACATTAATCATCTGAGTGGAGGGTGGGAGTTCTGTGGCTTTAGGAAGCATTGTTTTGGTGTTTCTCTCCCCATATGGAAAGCAAGGCCACAAAACAGCTTCTTCTCCTTGCCTTGCGCTCTTTTTCTACACTGATTTGGGAGTTTGAACACTGTTCCCTGGCTGCATTTTAAATCCATTCTAAAGTAGAGCACTTACATTTGAGCTTTTGCCCAGTGAATCATTTCACTAACTCCTCAAAGTCCTGAACTAGCTCTGTGTGAGAAAGGCTTGAAAGTATTTGTACTGATGGAGGCAGGGGGAAGAAGAAGGGCTGAAAATGTGCTTTATGGGTTTGCTTAAAAAATGTGGAAGCCAGCCATTGGGGTAACAAGTTCAGCTAAGCTCCTTCCTAAATCAGCTGGATATTAGATAGCAGGACTTAGTTCTTACGCTAGTAAAGCTTTAGTGGTGGCGGTCTTTGGTTGATTGAACTCTCCATGAATACAATTTTCTGCTTTATCTCTGTGTCACAGTGAAGCTGATTTAAGGGAAAAGGATCCAAAGTGATATGAGAACTGATGAGTGGGACTTACCAAGGTGTGCAGGATCTCTTGCATCTAAAATGAACTATCCTGAGCGAGTTACCCATTTTCCATGGAGCCGCCACAACGCAAATCAAATGCACACAGAAAGAAAAAACAGTTGTGACTTGTAAGAGTCTGACTGAGATTTTTCTGCAGTCAGGCTTTGACCTTGGTATCTCTTACTCTTTGCTGGCTGCTCACTACCACAGAGACTGCTTTTTCTTTCTAGGGCCGTCTGCAACTCCGCAGGGAGGTCGCTTAAAGCCATTGTCTGAGCTCTGAGGCTTGTGTGGGCTTCGGGGACAGAATGTTTCCCCAGCAAGCCACAGGATGTAGCAGGTCTTCACACTAGCAGCTTCAAGATCTCCTCCACACCTTCTGGACCTTTTTGCCCATATGAACTGACAGAAGGAACCATGGAATGTCCTGGGATCCTAACAGGGCAGAGTTAGAACATCCCCATTCTGTGTTCCACCACCCCTAACAGAAGAAGTGCTCCAGAACTGCCCCACTGCTAGTGGGGCTCCCATGGTCCCCAAGTTTGCTTGTATACCTCATTCATCAGCACTGGGACAGTTCTGATTCCATGTGTAAAAAGTGCTTTTTTAAGCATTTCTCCATTTGGTGAAGACAGATCGCTCCATAGTATCTGTTTCCGCTCCCTACACAGATCTCCTGTAGATATAACATATGCTCATAAAACCAGCTGGAAGTGGGACACGTAAACAGCAGTCACTCAGCAGTGACTGCTCGTGCCAGCTTCAATGGAAACGAGTGTGAGGATTTTAAATTTATACTTTCCTCCTTCCCTACAGAAAATAACTCTTTTCTTTTGGCACCAGCTCCTTAGCTTGTGTAAAAAGTCAGAGAAGCTGTGCTAGTTTGCACTAGCTGGCGGTCTTCATCTACCTCTGAATGTTTAAAAATCTCTCTTTCCTGGGCAGAAGGAGATGGAGGGAAGGAGAAAGTACTTGGCTATATCAAGCAAGAGTCTGTTCTGGGCTGGTGGGAATGCCAAGGCACAGCATTATTGGTTATGTTACTTTTCCTACCACAGGTGTTAATTTTGGCATGTGAGACAGCTAGCAGAACAGAATGAGCACTGGCTTCCTGCGATGCAATGACGTTTCTTTAAATGGTCTGTTTACTTAGGTTGACAAATGGCAAACTGGCAACGTTGGAAACAGGTTTTCCATTGATCCACAAAACAGGTACAGCAAGGAAGGAGGAAGAGCAGACTTCAACCATTCCCTCTCCCATTTTCCCTCTATCCAGGCACTCACCTCTTAGAGGATGTCTTCTCTGGGACACTAAACCAGCTTTTTAGCTGACAGCACTACTCTTGCTACAATTGCATAGTCTGTGTCCCTAATAATGTGGTGCACTGCTTTTAAAACTCTCTCAAAAGCCACCAAGAACTTGCTGCTTTGTCCATCACTACTTACCAGGCTTGGATGGGACACTAATTTCAGCATGATTTTTTTTCTCCATCTTTCGTAGAATCATAGAATCAAAAAATGGCTAGGGTTGGAAGGAAGCATAAAGAGCACCCAGTGCCAATCCCCTGCCATGGATAGGGTTGCCACCCACCAGATCAGGCTGCCCAGGGCCCCATCCAACCTGGTGTTAAACATCTCCAGGAATCAGTTCTCCTCCTTCTGCCCAGGTCCCACTCTCCAGCCCGGAGGACTGAGAACACTACCTGTGCTCCTGATCCCTTCATCATCTTCTCATTCTCCCAAGAGACATAAAGACTGTTCATATTTGATAATTTCCTAGTTGCAGCCTCCTGTTACCCAGCTTGAAAGAGCAGGAGCAGATAGTAGTCTTCCAGTTTTATTATACCTAGGAGCCTCTTCCTGATGTCCCAAATGCAAGCCCCCGGCAGGCAGCAAATCACTTTAGAGAGATCATCTGGCTGGCAAATGGGTGCCTCGGTGCCCGTCAGCACAGAGTTCCTAATTACTAAGACCCTTTGACATTTTTTAGCAGCACTGGTTCTGACTTGGGTCCTTGGGTGGATTATCTTAATGTGGTTGTCCCTTTCCAGGTCTGAACCATTACCTGCACCCTCTTCTCTTTCCATCCCCAGAGTTTTGTATCTGTTGCTTAGAGGGACTGCAGGGGCAAGGGAGATGCTCCTCCTTCTGCTCTGATCACCATCCTGATTATACCTGCAAACAGAAAAGGTAACAGGTAACTTTCTTCTGGAAACATGGATACTTTAGGAATTGAACAATGCGTAGTTTTGGCCACTTCATTGTGCAAACTGTGCCTGGGGAGGAAAACACCACTTTGAATCAGCTTCACAGAGACTTTCTGTGATAAGAATAAAAATTAATCATTTACATGTTTGTCCTCCTTGGGCAATTTTCTGGCAATTTTCAAAAGTGCTGAGGTGAACAGCACACTTTTAATGTAGGCATACCATTTCTAACTGCTGAGAATGAAAGTGCTTGGCATCAAGGGCCAGGATTTCTTCACTTTTGTGTACTGCACATGACATATAGGTGTGCTAAAGAATAAAGGGACCTTTGAATTCTAGCACATCTGTTAGTATGCTATTTTTGACTGTGATGATACAAGTGTGTGTGTAAGGCTGTGTAGAGCCAGGTGTATGCACTGTACTGTACTTTTATACTGGGTTAGACTTGAATCTTGATCTGTCCTTTTACAAAGCCAGGTGAAAAAATTGCTGAAGTCTACAGCTTTAGGCTAGGCTCACAGATATTAGATCTGACACCCGGACTCATCTAGTGGCCACTTTCAAGTTCCTGCAAAACTTCTAAGACATGAAAAGCATTTGGAGAAAATTAAATCTCTAATGGAAACATGAAATCCTTCTGAATACTCTGATCATAAAGAAACAACAAAAATGCTTTAAGTGCATTTAAAGCCAACAGTAATTAATTAGCAATAAAAATAATAGATTTAACTCCACTTGAGGTAGCGTTAGTTTCAGATCAACAACTGAGCTGTAACAATTCAGGTCAGAAACATCAAAACAAAGATAGCTTCAGACCTGCAAACTATAATTACTTTTGAGCAAGGATTTTTCTTTCCTTTACTTTCAACAAAACCTACTTTTTTCACCTGTTCTTCCTCTTCATCTTGTTTAATTAATATGCAGAATATAAAAACAATACTAAATTTTGTTCATTGTCAAGATTTCCTACAGATTTGTCATGTCTTCCATAACGTCTTCACTCCTACTGCCAAATGAGAGTTAAGATGTTAGGCAGATTGTTTTTTTTGTTGTTTTGTTTTAATGTTGTTGGGTTTTTTTGTTTGGTTTTTTTTTTAAGTATTGATAGTGCAGGACAGTGCAATAGTTCATAGATGTTAACTAATTTCTTTACTTTCTGTCATAGTTTGCTAACATCAAGACTGTGGTGAGGGCTTGACAACTGAAAGCATCATTGGTAATATGAATACAGCTGCCAGTTCTGCAGCAATCATCATGTGTCCATAAACTGCACAGATTTTGTGGATTCACTGCAAGTGACATTATCTTGATTTACTTCTTCCTTCCCCTCCTTGGAGTCCTCATTTACTCTGTGAGCTATTCTAGCTTGCAGAAGCACAAAGTGTTCTCCTATACCGACACTAAAGGTACCTCATCTGTTTGATTTAACACATCTTTTCAGAGATGGTTCTGCAGACTCTTACTGTGACCTTGGGTATTATCTAGTGCATGTGTGAAACTTTCAGAAAATCAGCAAATCAAGAAGTTTTAATTGGTGCAAGGAAGATGTCTCAGTAGATCCTCTTTGGTCAGCTTTCTTTTCAAATAATGTTTTTTTTTCTGTTCTGTAAAACACAATATCTAGTCTCAGAAAACACTACCCAGACTGTTTTGCTTGTTAAAACAAGAGCATACTAGTCTTAGAGAGGACTTAACGATTGTTTGTCCTGTACTGGATGACTGAGAATGGATTATAGGGAAGTGGGTGTCAGGATCATGTGATTTTCCTGCGCCCTCACAGTTCAATGGCAGCTGTGTCTGCTTATCTAAGGGCAAAACTGGAAACAAAGCCTTTTAAATGAATAACTGCCCCAATGTGTCACAAAAAGGATTCAACATAGATTGTTAACAAGTGATTGTCTTGCAGAATTTAAACAGACAGCAAAGTTGAGTTTAGCATCCAGGAACCCCACTTCATAATACATACATAAAGAGATCAATACATAAAAAGACAATCACTTGCAGGAAGGAAAATTATGCCATCAACTTTTTAGCATATGCCCATATTGGGCTGTATTTCATGGAGAAGTGTTCCAGGGACTGGGGAAAGCATAAGAATGGGCTTCTCCCCAAGCTTGATGGAAAAATTTGTATGAAGCTTTCTGCCCCTTCCACCCTCTTCCACCCACACTGCACCTGTAGCCTTTGCCAAAAGATGTAAGTTGTTCTTCTTTCTGATTCACCCTCTTTCATGATCTGAAAACATTCTTCCAGCCTGGAGCAGATGTGGAAACTTAGAACAGCAGATGTGGGATTTTGTACTTCAAAAGAAATTGGCATTGGAGCAGTGAGTATGTTTGACAGTTGCTTGTATGGGAGAACCAAGGGGTAGAGGAGAAAATGTCAGAGTGACAAAGAACATACCTCAGTGTCAGATGAGCAGATGTACATTCAATGGGTAGATATGCCCTGCTAAAATATATCTTGTTCTTAAAAGGTCTAAAACTCTCTGTGACTCACCTGGCTATGAGTCTCTGTTACAATAACAGTGTTAATTTGAGTCTGCCTGTTCTCCAGAAAACTGTGTTGCTTGTACCTTGTGAATTCTTTATATCTATGCTTGGATAGTTGTTCCTCTCACCTAGGAAAATGTATCAGCTAATTCTACAGGTACGTTTGATTTCACAGCTGAGTCACAATATTATCTCTCTGACCGTTTAGATTCCTAAGGCACATGTCTGGATGTTTATCCAGCAGTCTGCTAGCTTATTCATAAAATAGCTTGAGTTGGAAGGACCCTTAAAGATCATATAGTTCCAATCATCCTGACACAGGCAAGGACACCTTCTAATAAATGAGGTTGCTCAAAGCCCCATCCAACCTGGGCTTGAACACTTCCAGGGATGGGACACCCACAGCTTCTCTGGGTGACCTGCTCAATTTCCTCAACTCCCTCTTAGTGAAGGATTTCTTCCTAATGTTTGATCTAAATCTACTCTCTTTCAGCTCCACAACTCCTGTAAAACACTACACAAAATCTATTTGTCTACAAGTAAGTGGAAACATAACAAGCTGCCCAGAAACATCAAAGTGATGTGGAAGAGAACATAGTCCCCACCCAGAAGAGAGCACAGCCCACCTACCAGCAAAGGGTGAAAATTAAGATTTAGCACAGTTGTTAGATAAATGTGATGGAAGCTGTCATGCCATCACTGCACAGTGATGCATGGAGCTTTTGATGTCTCAACTACTACAACTAAACTCTCAGTTTTACTCATAATTCTGCTTAGTTCTTTGTTTATCACCACATTTGCTCTTCAGGCCTTTTCTTCATCATCTTGCATGGGCATCAGTTAATATCTTCGGCTCTCCAAGTAGGTATTTTGAATGAATGTTGCCAACTTTCCCTTGGTGCCCAGTGTATTTATGAAGTGTGATAGAAGACAAGTCCAGCAGAGGAAAGGAATGAGACATTCCAAATTAAATGATAAAAGGATGCTGCCAAATTCAGTTTTGAATACAACCCAAAGCACAAGGTGCTTAATAATTAGTTTAGGTACCAGCAGTCCAGCCTGCAGTCTTTTGTGTGGGTGGCTTTTGGACTGAATATTACTATTAATGAGTATAGTAATGAATTAGGGAACCATTTTCTGTCAGAAAAGTGTGAAGTCTAAAGACATTTATCGACTTCTTCACACGCAAGTTTTCTTTTTTGTTACACTTTTCTATACTTTTCTCTGTGTACATGTGCATTCTCAGGTGCTCTATGAATTTAATGTAGGGCTTTGGGGCTAAAGTATGTGCTAGTATTAACACATATGGGAAGAAGAGGGGGACTGGAGAGCTTAAATAGAGGAGATGGGAGAAAGAAGGTAGGAAGTGCAGTGGACTGAAAGTACAAGGCTGGGAACTTGATAAATTAAGATATTAGAAGGGAGGGGGAATTAAAGGGAATCAGTAAGTAGTAGAATGATACACGCTGTTATCATTCATAATATTTATACATGAAACACACCTGGCACATACACACAAAACTGTAAGAGAAGCACATGAAGCTCCTAACACCATTCAAGAAGCAAAGCATAGCTCTGGATGACAGCTGCAGTGTCTTGGCTGTGACTGTTGCACTGCAGGTGGGATGCATGTCTTCACCTTGCATGGGGAAGCTGCTTGGGATCAGTGAATGGTATCCAGGTCCTTGCATCCAATGCACTTGGATGGTCCTCATAGGCTTAATGAGACATGAAGCAAAATACAAAATGTTTTTAATGCATTGAGCATGGAACCTTCAACGTGCCTCTTGACCTGGCTTTTTCCATGTTGCATCTGGAGATACTCAGGAATGGAGCATGTGACTGTGAAGCTGTGTTGTGGTACAGTGCTAAGGACAGCTCTGAAGAGAAATGGGGCCTGATTGCTATCAGATAGCCTTCAGGAGAGCTGGCACTTTAAATGATTTTATTCATAGTTAATCATTTCACATCAGTCACTCAAGAGAACTTGTTTGTTAGAGTCAGGTGGTGACTAATCATCCCTTAACCCACCTTTACCACATTCAAGAGCTGTCAGAAAGCTGACAAGTAGAGAAAAACTTAGTAACTCTTCATTATAACAACTTGACATAGGAGACATCGACCCCCGCTGCTATTGGATCAAGATGGGAAAAATAGGACTTGTAAGTTCCTTTTTCTTATCCTTGGAGCTTCATTACTTAGGTAATGGCAAAAATATGTTCCTCACATGGTGAAACTAATACATGTGTAATTCTCCTTCCCCACACAGAAATTAATCATAACTTCCAAGTTCAGAACTTAGATATTTTTTAACTCTTTTTTTGCTGGGGCAGCTGAGTTTAGAGATTTAGAGGGTCCTCCTCTGCAGTTCTGTGTAATTCCTTATGCACTACTGGTCAGTGATACAAGCAAGCCACATTCTGGCATTGCATGTCAACTTACAATTCTCCAAGCAGAGAAGGAATGCTAAGTGTCAGCATATTCTCCAGCCTTGAGCAGATGTTGAGGTGCCCTGTACTCCAGAGCTCAACACTGTAGAGCAGCTCTGAGCCTGCTGGAATACAGCCTGGGTGTTGACACTGCCATTTTCCTGTTCCCAGAGCTGAGGAGAGGCAAAAGTCAGAGTAAAGCTGCTTCTGTATCAATTCTGCTGGGAGTGGAACTAACAGTAGCTCAAGTGAGGAAAGAGAAACAACTGAACATGTAGCAGATGCTGCTTTATAAAAGGTGTTTCTTAAAAAAAAAAAAAAAAAAAAAAGCAGTGCATTGGGGAAGAATATCCTGCAGCTGGAATACAGAACACTGTAGAGATGAAAGGATGCTAGGCATCCTTTGAGATGGCAGATGTTCTACCAAATATTTATTCCCTTTGAACATTTTCCTAGGTTCTTAGAGTAAAGTAGTAGCTTCTATTGTTTTTTTTGGCAGCTTTTCCAACCATGAGTTTCACTGTGTAATGAAATTCCACCTACAGTAAACTTACTGAGTTTCTGGCTGGTCTTGAGGTTTAACTCTTCCAACTCTGGCTTTGCTGATCTACCTCCCCTGCATCAATTTAATTACAGCTCATTACGAGATTGGTATCAACAGTTCTGTCCTAGGTGTCCTGGACAGGAATTTCCATCAGTGTGTCCATGACATCCAGATGGATGAATTGGGTCAACTCTATTTTCTCCGTAGTTCTCTTATTAATTCATCTAATTTAGTCACTGGAAATCTCAGTCTTTGTTCCTGCCTCAGAAGTCATTATTTTGATCTGAAGAATCAGTCTCTGTGAATTCAATGTATTTATTTGTTACAGGACCATTGCAGATGGAGAAGACCCCAGCCATGTCAGCTGGCGTACTGTCCTGGTCGGTGATCTACATATAGGCTGGGCTGTGTTGCCCTTGAGTCTTCATTTAGTGAGAGGACAGCACCATGGTGCCTGTGTGTTTGGAGAACTTTTATTATGATTGGTAAAAGGTGGAATGGGCCAGAGCAGACTGCTGCCCTTTCCAAGGTGGTCCCTCTGATTTGCCTGACATCGCAGGCCTGTTGATGGCTGGTGATTACTTTCAGATAAGCCACAAATTCTGAGCCATTGTGCCCCACTTTATGTTGACTATAAGTTTGGAGTTGTATCTGCAATTGCCCCACACTGCTGTAGCTCCTCTTCCTTGACTGCACCAAACTCGATAGTGTCAGCAAGAAACCCTTTGACCCAGTGTGTACACCCAATCAACACAGAGCAGTCTGAGCCAAACACCAGCAGAGAGGTGGTGAATCCCGTAAAAACCATGATGTACACAGGAAGCCAGCACACTCTCCCTGACAGTCTTGGTCAAACTGTAATTGGTAAGCTGCAACTCAACCCAAGAGAGCTTCCTCTGGGGACTTGCGGCTGCCAGCCTTTCGAGAAGCAGGGGAGTTTCCTATGCATCTTGAAATCCTTTCCATGTAGCAGCCTTTTCTGACTTAAGTGTATTTATCAGCTATTTGAGATCTTGGTGTTATTTCTGAAAATAAAAAAAAACCTACTCGTTTATCGAGCAGAGAAGAGCACAGCATTTCCTGCATAAACCCTCCAACTTCAGCCTGGTGCCACTGTGCTTCAAGTGCAGCATTTTCTGTGAAACATGAGATCCATGTCTACTGCGGGCAGAAATTGTCCAGAAGGTTTATAACAATGATCCTGAAGTCACCAGATGAAATCATCTGAATCCCCTGTGCCTGTAAGTCATGAAGACATTTTACCTCTGAGAAGTCAAACATAATTCCAAGCAGACAAATTCTATTTGAATAGTTGGCTTGCTTGAGTAAACCCTTTGAGAACATACCAAAGAACTTGTACTTTTGTACCTAAGATGTTAGGGTACTATGGATTACCTAGTGCTGCTTTTCTTCTTAAAGAGCTATGCATTATTGGTCAGCTTTACACTGAATTCCAAATGTGACTTTGGCAGCCCAAGCAATAGGTCTTCTGTTTTCCTCTACCTTCAGGAAAAAAGAAGAAAAGTTTTCAGGAACCTTTCTTACATTTTGTTTCAGAGTATTTCAT
Source organism: Penelope pileata (assembly GCA_013396635.1). Lineage (NCBI taxonomy): Eukaryota > Metazoa > Chordata > Aves > Galliformes > Cracidae > Penelope > Penelope pileata. Next base: position 385,413 of record WBMW01005660.1, on the reverse strand, counting down.
CTCTTCATGTACAGAATATTTTTCTTAATTACTTCTCACTACTTGATGGCAAATGCTGTCTTGATTTTTATTTAGCAGCTTGGCAATTCAGCTAAGAACTGAAACCTGAGGAGAAATGTGGAATCCACACTAAACAAACAAGAAGATGGAAGGGTAAATTAGTGTAGAACTGAAGTGACTCAGTGTCTACGCTGGAGTCTAAAAAGTCAGAAATAGGAAACACATTGGAGCTGAAGAAGAATATTTTATTATCTAGTGAAATAATTTGGGGGACCGTAATTTTTTCATCTATTCATTCTTAATTTGCTTTTCTTCAGTAGGAATTTCTGAGCTTATATAAACCAACATCCTTCTTTGATTCATTCAAACTGCTCTTTAGAACTCCTCCACTCTATTGCAATTGACTAAAACACTGAAAAGAGAGCTACTTTGATGGACTAAAAAGGTGTGTGTGTGGATTCTGGTATGTGTGCCAAAGCTTTGGTCTGTATCTGTAAATAGTCAAAGGCACTTATTTCACTGGGAGCAGATGCTTAAATGCCTTTGAGAAACAGCTTTACTGGAAAATTATGTAACCTTACTGTTTTTTTATGCTTTCCTTTTATGATCAATTTAATTCAGACCCATTTAATTCAGACTGTAAACATTTTGTGGAAGGAAGTAACCTTTACTGTTTAAGCATTCTGACTACTTAATACGTGAACAATTTCTATAAATAAATAATCAGTCCAGGTCACTGCGTATGGTACTGCTTCTTCTTTTGTTGACTGGTTGAAAAGGGAGAGGCTAGAAATGACAGAGAAGAGGCTGCATGCATAATTTTTCTTTCCTACAATAGACTAGGAAACAGGCATCAACTCATTTATATTGACAGAATCTGAATATTGGCTTGTTTTATGCGTACAAGAACTTCTCCTTCTGTGTAATATCCTCATCTTCCCCTTAGGAGCTGTGAACATTATATAACTATCTACGCACTGTGTTACATTTTGGAAACTTGCAAGGAGGAATGTGTCACCTGTCAGACAGATGTCAGTTTGGTTGACTGCCGAGTGCTTTGAAATAGGCTTGACTCCCCTTTGTACATGTTCTCTGTGAAATGGTTTAATGGGATGAAGTGATTTCTTTCAGTTGACAAAGCTGCTCAAGTAAATGAAAAATAATTGTTCTCTCCTGTAGATTTATTAAGCCACAATGAAGTTATTGGTATTCAAATGAGACCTGAGCCATATGTACCTGGTGGCATCTAGCCCTGTGTACCCAGATACCAAATTTATCATAGCTGATTTAACTATGGAATAATATGGATTTACCCTACTGCAGGGTAAATTGGTTCTTAAGAGCCTCGGCTGACTTGATTAGCAGACAAATTTTTGTGCCAGAACAAAACTTGATACCTTTACTTGGTACTAAAAATAGTTGTTCTACTTCCTTTTCTTCTCTTCTGACTTAATTTAAACGACTGTTGTTGGTTCTGAATAACTGATGTTTACATATCTTACCTTTACAGAAAAAGGGGACTAAGTTTGAGACTCTGGATCTATGTTTGTACCTCCTCAGCCTGTTCTTGAGTTCATCTCATCAGTTAGATGAAGCCATACTTATTTGCATAGAAAGCGGAAAAGGAGAAATATTATGACAAAGCGTTGCACAGTTTTGAAACTGTATTGACCTGGAAAGCTGATCTGAGTTTGGGAGGTTGGAAGAGTTTTCTTTGGGAATCACTGTTACCATTAATTTCCACTTACCTAGCCTTGATCTTTCATTGTAAAGACACGTGGCTGCCCATCTGTCCTGCGCCCAGTGGATGCTCTGTCGCTTTGCATCCCTGTCAACTCTGTCTAAGATGCTTGGGCAGTGGTCAGCTATGGGATCCTGCCAAAATTTAGTACTCTCCTCTAGTCTTACAAGTTATAGTTACTGAGATGAAGCACACAGACATCAAAGGCCAGGTGCTTTCAGTATTCTGTTGAACGTGCATACAAGCTTGATGTCAGATTACAGAAATGTAGCTTAGATCCATGGCGGGGGTCTGAAGACCGATATATTTAATCTTGAAATAAATCATGTGTCCCATTAATGGAGATGATTAGACCTTTAGATGCTTTAGCAAGGCAGGAGATGAATTTGCTACTTGCTATCATCATCTTTAAAATAGTTTGTTTTTTAAAAAGGCAGTTCAGTCAGCACTGGGAAAACATTTTATAACCTGGCTATACTGAGGTCAGATGATCATCATGATGTGGCCTATTAGTTGTTTCTGGTATGAAGGAAACTCCAGAAAATCAACCTGGTACAGTTCAATTAGAGTATTGATTGTCTCTGAAGTCCATAACCCATTAAGTACACATTGGCAAGTCTTGCTCTGGGCTTATGGATTGCCAGTAATTGAAACATGGATATATGCATACATACATACATATGTATATGCATACATACATGTGTATGCGTACATGTGTATTTCTATCCATATTTGTTTACATATCTGGGTGCCTACCTGTGCAATCTACTGTAGGGAAACTGCTTTAGCAGGGAGGTTGGACTTAATGATCTCTAGAGGTCCCTTCTAACCCCTGTAATTGTGTGATAACATGTTGTAAAAAGGAGCTAATCTCATATGCTTATCTTATATGAAGAAGCACTGGAGTATCAGACACACAAATCTTCTTAACTGGTATTTGTCTGTTGAATTTCAAAAGCAGACATATAAAGTACAAGGCCTGTACCTAATAGGCCTCACTCACAGGGTGGTGGTCAATGGTTTTCACTCAGATTGGCAGCTTTTTACATGTAGGGTCCCCCAAGGATCAATACTGGGTAGCTTGCTTTTCAGTGTCTTCATGTATGATTTGGATGATGGTATTGAAAGCACCCTCACCAAATTTGCTGATCACACTAGAATGGCTGGTGAGATGGATGCATCACAAGGGAAAGCTATCTTACAGAGAGAACTGAGAGGCTGGAAGAGTGGACAAGCAAGAACCGTGCGAAGTTTGACAAAGACAAGCCCTGCCCCTTGGGACAGCACAACCAGAGAGCCCATTACTGGGTAGGGTCTGTGTGACCAGGAAGCAGCCCTGCTGAAAGGGACCTGCAGTCCATGAATTCCCTTCCAACCTGGACTGTTTGAGTTGAATTGATTTTGAATCAATTCAACAATTGATTCTAATACAGAGCCTCTTTAGTGCTCTTTCTAGCACTCCTGCTGTTTGTTTTATCATACAAACACATTTCCTTAGTAATTTTTTTTTGGTCTATATTTACTGCAGTTTGCTCAATAACAAAATTGCTGACCATATTCATACCACAAAATGTGGTCAGTCCTATTTCATCACATAGGTTCTGAACTTGCAACATTTTTTTTCCATGAACGTGAAAGGTCCAATAGTCACCGAATCAATCAGTACCAACCATTGCCATATGGACTTTGCTGTCCTTTTGCATTATGTAAACAGCCTTCACTGCATTGACTTCAGTGAATCTTACTGCTATGTAAGAATCACTAGAAAGGTTTGAGGTACACAGAACAGTCAGTACCTTGAACCCTGCACTTTTGAAGCTGACATTTATTTGACCTTAATATTACTTATTTTATGTAGAATTGAAGAAATTATAACTTTAAAAAATCTTACAAAAATCGGTAAGATATTTCTGTACTTTTCATTGCCCAGAATTTGCATTCAGGGTATTGCCTATAATATAGTCATTAAAAAAGTAAAAGTAAAAAAAAAAATCCTAAGAAGTCTAAGATTGTTGCTTTTGGTAGATGAGGAAACTGCTAGAAGCACAATAGCTGATATTTTAAACTTCTCTCTAGACTGTAACATCCATTTCACTGAGTCATAAACACAGGCAATCCAATGAAAAAAGTCTGTGTTTGTGCTGGCAATGTTTCTGGTCACTGTCAAGGGAAATGCTGCCTTCCAGAATAGTGATGTTTTAGATGAAAATTCCGAAAAGACTGCTTCTTGGTTTTGACATCACTGTTGATTCAGAAATGAAATCATTAAAATACTAAGTCATTGCACAAATGTAGTGCCAGTAATCCATAAGGATTCTTTCCTTGTGTCGAGATATACCACAGCTTTTTGTTCAGGGATGAAAGTTGTGTATCCTAAACAGGGAAAGGACAAGTGCAAGAAGACGTAGAATACAGAACAGTGGTGGAGGTGCAGGCTCTTTCTTCATCACATCCCTTGTTTCCCATGATTTTGCAGGAACCCCCTGGAGGGCTACAAGTTTACTGCCCTGTGGGGTGCTCCAGGGCAGCTCAGGAGAAATATTTCTTATAGGTAGGCAGCTGAACATTTTTTCCTCCAAGTCCTTGATATTTAAAAAGGATATTACACAATGAATAACAAAAGGGAGATAGGTGATAGAGTATCTGGACAGGAAGAAGGGAGATCGGCAGGGTACCTGGATGTCAGCATGATGACGTCCAAAAGCCCATCTGGTACCTAGATGGAAAACAGAAAGAGAATGCCTGATAGTCAGGGTTTTGTGGTATACACAGAGAGAAGGAAGGAGATTCTGAGTAGGGACAGGGAGCAGAAGAATCATTTGTGGGTGAGTGAGTTGTGACCAGGAACTTGTCTATCGGGAAAACATTCAGCAGAACTGTCGTCAAGATCCATAGTCTTTTTACTGTGAGAGACGAGGAGGAACATAAAAGCATCCTGAGCAACAAAGAAAGATTGAGGAATGTCTGATCTCCTAAATATGGGTCCGATCCTGAAATCCCTATTCATGCTGTAATACATCTCACTTTACTCACTTCTCATCAGCAGGGCATGAAACAACCCAGCACAGGTAGATCTTTGCTCTGTGGGATGGTGCAGTGTATCATTACCCTGGTAATGGTACTTCCTGCAGCGAAGTACTGCAGAATTTATTTCCAGAGTTCTTAAAGGTATATTTTAACATCATCTTCTCTAATTCATCACCTCATTTGTCCTTTTGGACATAATTTTAAAACTAGAAAAGTACACATCTCCAAAAGAGACGCAAAAGAAAGAAATATGCTAGGAATTTCTCATGAAAAATCACATTGCTTGTTATGAAACTGAACTGTGATAGATTAGCCACTAAATCTCGATTCAAGTAAAAATGATTTTCATGACTTGGACTTAGCAAATGAAAAGCTAATTTTCCAGTGGCATGCATCGGTACCTTACAATTCAAATTATTTTTTAAGGTTTGATGAAATTCAAGTTTGGAAAGCCAAGGCAAAAAATATTATACTCATGACAATATAATAAAAGACTAGATTTTTTCTGTATGTATTCTGTCTTCAGTATAAGGAAAGACGTAACATATTCCCAGTGGAAAAAATGGAATTCCACAGCTGTTAGGTCCTGGGACTTTCTCCTTCCCCTTATTCTCTCTTATAAGCTTCTCAGCTCACTTCTTAGAAGCACTAGGATGATCCTGCATGTATAACATCCCAATGCCCCAGCAGAGTACCAGTACAGGAGCCTGTATGCCTGTGCTTCTGTTGCACAGAAAGGGCAGCTCTATTTGAAAGCTAACACTTGTTCAAAAGAGGGTCTTTTTTATTCCTTTTTAAAAGCTCGTTCCTTGCTATTTGCAGGTCTCCTTGATTTCAGCTTATATCAACTCTGAAAATGTACTGTTACTATGTGATGTACTGCTTGCTTTCCAGAGTTGCTGACAACATCTAACAAGACAGTATGTTATTTGATGGAGGAAAAGGAAGAAAATGATGCTGCTGAAAGAATTAATTAGAGACGTTGAAAATGCTTTCTTGTTTTTCCACTTTAACAATTTCCTCTGTATTTTATACCCACATAATCTTTCTCCTTAATTTGTCCATTTTCACATTTTTTGGTTTGTTTTGTGCATTAATGTAGCACCTAGTTTTGATTCAGGCCAAACATTGGTACATAGCCAATCACACGGGTTGAATGTTGTCCTGGGGACTTTTTCACCACTTACAGGCCAGTTGCAGAACAGCTGATGTTCAGACTGAAATGAGGGCTATACCAAAGTACAAAGCTAAATAATCACACTGCTTTGATGAGTGAGTTCATAACAGATCAAAATTTTACATCATGTTGCTGAAACACTTTTGACCTGGTATTAGAGATCCTTTTATGGGATCCATTTTATGATTGAATGACTATTTTTTTTCTGCTTTCTAAATGTTTTTTATTTAACTTCCTTTCTTCTGATTTCCAGATATCCAGTGTCCAGATTTTTCAGATGATTGTGTCCACATCTTCTTGTATTTTCAACACTAAAAATGGACTCATTCGCTTGAATCAATTACAGAGAAAAGTAAATAATGCCAGGTAAATTATGCCACTCAAGAAACAAGTTTTTATATATTCCTTAAGTATTTGACATGGATTTTTTTTACCCTTTGTTTTTCCATATAAGAGCAGAATCAGAAGTGGCAAACAGTCTCAGAGAAAGGTTGCCTTTGTGAAATTTCCAAGGACTTTTTCTCTTTTTCAAGAGATGAAAGATGCAGAAAAATAAGCTTTCAGACTTCTGGGTAATTGCTTGAACTAGATCCAACCCCCAAACCTTTCAAGGCTTCTTTGCTGCAAATGTGTATTGACAAACAGACAGCCAAATGCTTCAGAAATAGGCTCTGGTAGATGATGTTATCAAATGATGCTACCAGAAGACTGCTGAAAAGGAGGGCAAACATAATTATTATATTCAGACTGAAATTTATAAATTGTTTTGTAATCAAAATTACTCTCCATTCCAAGCAAAGCCTATTCCTTCATTCTGATGTCAATCCCCACTGGTATAAAACTTGTAATGTTCCATTTTTTAGAAAAATTATCCTTTCTGTAGCAGTTCAAAGTTTAAGAGCTCTTTCTCCTCTTATTTTTTTTTGTTTATTAATAACTTCAAAATCTTCCTTCTTGCTTACTCCAGTGATCACATAGGGCTCTCACTTCTTTTCCACTGACCTATATGTGTTCCTCTCTCTTCTTCAGTCTCTCTGCTGAAAAAGCCCAGAGTGGTAGGGCCGAGCAGAGTAATTCTTCCCCCTGCACACTCTCGTTTCTCCTGTTACAGAGCAGGCAGTGTTCTGTCTGGCCTTGGTTCCCCTTCATTTATTCTTAGACACAAACTTTCTTAGTGATAGCTAGATTTGTGGACTCAGATTCTACTTCAATCAAAAAATTTTTTCTTAAGTGTACACTAGCCTAGCTACTTAAGCACTCTGCTTTGGAGATGGAATAATTTCAAATGGAAACAGGAGAAAAGTTTAAGAGTTTATATTAACAAATCCTATGGAACTAAAAAATCACTCACAGGACATGACAAGAGGATATCTTGTTCCTTCTTTTCACCCAGCCTGGACAAAACATATTTTAAGAGAGAATAGCAAAGAAAATATAGAGCTTCAAATCCCAGCATGTGTGAGTATGTACCTTTTGGTAGTGAAATGGTTCTTTGTTGCCTGATTCTTCCCAAACCAACCTCTGCCATACGCAGTGATTAAGGTATGTTGCATCCTCAATTCCAAAATAAGATATTTTTCCCCATGAAAGAAAAATGTGGGATTTCATCAAATAATGAATGTTGTGAAAAGGGAGTCAGACGTGTTTGCATGTGTATTGGTGTGTCACCGGAACAGGTTGCCCAGAGGAATTGTGGCTTCCCCATCCCTAGAGTCTTTCAAGGTCAGGTTGAATGGGGCTTTGAACAATCTTGTCTAGCGAAAGATGTACCTGCCAACAGCAGGGATAGTTTAAACTAGTTGCCCTGGTAGGGCAATTGGTACTAGATGGTCTTTAAGGGCTCTTCCAACACAAACCAGTTTGTGATTCTGTGGTTCAGGGGACTTTCTACAAGTGAACCTCCCAGTTTGTGTGTGAAATCTGGCAGAAAGTACAAGAGAAGAAAACCATCTGCTCATCATACACTGAAGAGCTCATGCGAAAAAAATGCAGTGTATTCAGTGTTGCACAGAATACCCTCAGAAACCCATATATTGTTATGATGGTCACAGCAGTCAACAGATGCCATATCTTCTCTACATCCTCTGAATAAATCAGTTTTCTGAAGATATTTTTTGCAAGAATATACTTATTATGACAAATCAATATATATTTTTAATTTGCTTGAAAAATTGGCTTGCAGAAGGGTCTTCGTTTTCCAAATTCCATGACCACAACTGAAGCACACAAACTGAAAAGAAGTGCTATGAAAACATAAAACACAGATTTGTCATGCCATTATTTCTGTTCCTCAGCAAGCCATGCAGTCATTTTCCATTCATTTAAAATTCAGTCAAGTACGATCAATGCAGGCTTTGCTCGTCTGTATCCTGTGATGTAATGCCATCTAATGAAGCTGCAAACTATAAAATCTGACTTCAGCCAGCCAGACCATCATAATGCTCTTCCTTCTGTTTTGACCTTTAAATAAAAATGTAACACAGAAGGCAATGAGTGCTGCCTGTAGCTAGCACATGTGGAGTACAAATACAGATGATGGGTCTGTTGCTGTGAATCATTTACATAATGTTATCCAAGCAAATAATTTATTTCAAACGAGAAATTTTCATCAAAAAAACAGCAAGAGTGCAAATCTCAAAGTACAGCACATGGTTGACCTGAGATGGATCATTTAAATTTAGTTCAACTCCCCTTATATCTGCAATGCCACAGTTACATTAGAATGTAATGATGTGCTCAGGTATTATTTTTCCAAGCATAGGTTCAGCAATAGTTTTGCCTCTGTCATAGTGTGTATGTAGCTCGTGAAGACACAATCTGAGTGCAGGACTATACATTTCCTTGTAGATCTTCTTTTGTTAGGCTTGCTTAAGAAAATAAGTGCTTCAGAAAAGCTGATTCACGCTGTCTCTCTCCATATAGGTACACAGTCACACATACACATGCATAAGTGTATTTATCAGATTCATATAAAGCTTGTTGTTATTATCACAGCCTTATAGGGCCTTTGCAAGACAGAGACAATAACCTCTTTGTGCAGTTGGCTCGTTGTAGCACTCTCGTACCACTAAATTTGAGATAGCCTGTCCCTTCCATGCAGCTTTTGGGTGCAACATGCTCAGTCCCCTCCCAGCTCTCTCCCACAATGTGCGGTTGGTGCATTAGGACTGTTACTATGACCAAATACTGGCAAAATTTCCAGGAGCCTCTGATGTCTCCTTGACATATTCAGCACTATGGCAAGAAGGGGCTCAAAAATTCTAGACTACACAGTGTGGCTGCAAGTAAGCTTCATCAAAAAAAGAGAAGCATAAATAAAACAAGGGAATATGCCTTCAAAGTGTAGTACAAGCATTAAATGTTCCTTGTGACAACTGGGGGAATGATATAGGTGCAACTGTTACCTCTGTGTCACAGACAGAGAAATCAAGACATGGGCTAAAGAAATCTGCCAAAAGCTACATGAAGATCCAAGACCAAAAGAGAATTAGCAGTTTTTATCTGCCATTTCATTCTTCTCAAATATATACTCATTCTTCTCAGATATGATGCTTTTCAGTATGCACGTACTGCATTGTATTCTACCGCACTGGTATTCAGCCTTGATGGGGAGCTTGACTGCACTTTGCAGTCAACTGGAATCAGGCACAAATAATTGCCGTGGGAAGGCATGGCATCTTCTTGTCCCATTCAGTTCAGTGCCATAAGTCAGAGCCTCTGCGCAGTGACCTGATGTATCTATTGAGGTTAAAATGCTACATTGCTGTCATTTTTCGTTTTCTGTAGTTCTGTTTACCAGCGGACTTTGTTAAATGAGTATTCAAAGAAATTAAATAGCAAGCAACGCTGCAGGACACACTTTCAATAAAAGAGTCAAAGAGTTTTGTTCTATATGTATTTTCCTTTGACAAAGAAAAGAAGTATAAACAACCTCAGATCAACCTAAGACTGCAAGTTTCATCAGTAATCTAAACATCAGTCTCAGTGGAAAATCTCAATTACTTTGAAGTTGAGGTAATAACTTTCATTGCATTTAATAAACAGAATCCTACCAGTAGCATCTACTTTAATGCAAGGAGTCTTTTGGCAAGCTTGCTTGCTGTAGTGGAAAGGGATTGGGAGATTGTGGCAGGAGAAAAAGAGAAGTTGCTTGAGAACAATTTGTTTTGTTCCAGATCAAAACCTATTACTCACAGCAGTGATTGTTCAAGACCTTCTTTAACTGCCCATTGCATAAATTCTGCTCATATTGAGTTATTTGATGATCTAGCCTGCCAGTCTAACTTATCACAGGTGAGGCAATAGAAAATACATTTCTGTTTTCCTTTCTTTGATTCAGCACAGTACATTCACATTTCCAGAAAGGATGAAGAATCACCTGTGACTTACATTTCATTTGCTTTTTACAAACCATATGACACCCAGACTTATTTTCTAAGCAGCATCTTTGGGCCTGCATTATGTTTTCTCAGGGCAATTGCCACTTCCTTTTGTTTTTTACGGTGTTGAATGAGAGATACTCATCAACAATCTCATGGAATGACTCAGGAGATAAGGTTGATAAACGGTTTTTCATACACATTATCCTCCTGAAATAAACATCTTAAAACAGAAAATCATCTTAAAACACAAAAGTACTGTAGCAGTAGATGGCTTCTGCCAGATTTTTAAAAATCTGCAGTAACTCCAATGAATTCAGAGGAGTTACCTTGAAGTGAGAGTAGAAAGAATCAGATCCAATAAAAGCACGTTTAAGACATTGAAGATTTAGATCATCACAGCAATCCAACTATAAGATACAATCGTTCATTGCTCTTTCTTTTTTTTTTTTCCATTTTCTTTTTTAATCAAAGTCATTTGCAAATCCACTGCTAAGGGGGGAGGGCTTAGATTATATGGACTGTTATTTATTGAGAAGAGCCCTACCGGAAGTATATGCTTTGGATTAGACACTAAGTAGTGCTCTCTGCTCTTCTCAAAAGGCTCACTGGTAGCAGGCCTTGCCTGAAAAAGCAAGATGGGAATTTCTGAGCTAGGAATTTACACTTTTTGAAGTTACACAATGATTTCTGATAGCCAAAGGTATGCTTTGAGAGAGTACATCTAAGGAGGTTCAGCAAGAGGAAGTTCCTAGCACCTAGATTTCCATAGACAATGACACGAGGTTTTTTGGGAAACTTGGGTCTCTTTCTTTTCACTCTCTTGCAGTGAACCTACCACCTCAATCAGAAAGCTGATTGGATTTAAGGAAAACATATTTAAAGAAAAATTTTTTTACAGTAAGGGTGGTGAAGCACTGGAACAGGTTGCCCAGAGAGGTGGTAGAAGCCTCGTCCTGGAGACATTCAAGGTCAGGCTGGACAGGGCTCTGAGCAACCTGATCTACCTGTAGATGACCCTGTGCATTGCAGGGGAGTTGAACTGGATGGCCTTTAAAAGTCCCTTCCAACTTCAAGGATTCTATGATGATTCTGTTTGGAAGAAAATTGCAGTGGCACTTGGTTGTAATGTATTACTACTGCCTCAGGCTTATATGTCCCATAAGGCTTCTGCAGCTGTATAATTTCATCTCTCTATCACTGGCTAATCAATGACTTTGGTATCCCTTCTCCTATTATCTCAATTTCTGCAAAGAAAAGAGAGAGATGAGGCTTCATTATCTTTGAGGCAGTACAACATTCCTAATGAGAATTCAAATCAATCCAATAAATGTTGCTATCTTTTCAATGGCAATCACTGCAACAGAAATCCCCGTTGAATCACATGCCATTGCTTATCTAAACCATTTTCAGCAAGCCATCAGAAATCACATCCCAGATGATGATGTACCAGACCAAGTGCATGGACAGGTAAAGATCTACTGTTTTATTTTGTAAGTAAATTTGAATGGATTGATTAAATGTGTTTTTCTGGGTCTTTAGATATGTTTCTGTCGAACTTCATTTATTTAGCAGAAGATAAAGCTTATTCTTGTGGCTCACTAATTTTTGAAAATAATTGGCTAAAAATAGAGGGTTGTGTTTCCAAAACAAGTGGATTTTCTAGCTAGAAGGAAAGTCCATGGGTTCCCAAGCACACATATCCATGACAGAGTGCCTAGGGTTCCCTAGCATAGTTGGCCATCCTGGAACCTCAGACACTAGAAATTCAGTTTTGATTCCCATCAATTCCTGTATTATCTGTGTAATGCAGATGGTCTTTATTAGTGTCTTATAAAAGGGAGATCTTTAAAAGCAAGGCCAAATAAATGTTCTGTGCGCAGACAATACACAAGTGGTATTTGGTATTGGTAAAGTGATCCTTGTAATAACAAAACTGTTAAAAGTGATGATAATGAAAGTTGTTCCAAACAAATAAATATCAATGTGCATTATATGTGAGCTTGCCAAGAAAGAAAAGTCCAAGACTTTATTATCTGCCAACTTTTGATCCCATTTTTCAAATTGTGTACAATCTTTTTAGTAGAGTGTGCATTTTCTTTTTCTTTTTCTTTTTTTTTTAAACATGCTTATGTAACCATAAAACCCAAATTGCTCAAAACTAGTGTCAACATCCAAAATGTGTTAGGCATTAGTTCAAGAACTTGGAACAAAATCAGTTACAACTCTATCTCCTCAGTTTTGCAATCAGTTTGCAAATCAGATATTTGGCTTACGTTCAGACAATGTGATTCTATATTGTTTGTTCTATTAACTTTGATTAATGTTTTTCAAGCAATCAGAAAATTTCAAGAGAAAAGAATGACAGAAAAGTATTGTGATGTGAAAGTATGATACAAAAGCAAATATACTTAATAGTATTTTCCCATTTAAATTATTAGAAAAATCCTGCTGAATCATATTAGTGCTGGCTTCTAATTTCTCAGTCTGTTATTTGTCTACAGAAAAAAATCTTAGTTTTGATTACCCTTATGATGCTCGTAAAAGCTGACCCAAACTCCTCTGCATTCAGTGGAAGGACATCAGGCGTCTTCACCAACTCTAGATCTATCCCTGAAAGGTTTTACTTGGAAATTTATTGAATGCGAAATTCCTTATCCTGTATGTAAGTTGCTCCGAAAGTAACGCCTCCTATTTATTTTCACAGAAACTATGACAGCTACAAAGAGTAAAATAACACTCTTTGATCGAGCAAATTCTCAGCTACAAAACACCATTTTTCAACATAGTCACCACTGTTAGCTGTGCATTCTCACCAGTGGTGAACACGAGCCAGCATGCCACACTTGTAAAAATCTGCACCAGAGAAGTTGACCCACTATTTCACAGCTGCTATGCTGGCATTGTTGCCAGGAAAATGTTGCCCGTGCAGTCCTTCTTTCATCAGCCCAAACAGGCAGAAGTCAGAAGGCACCCAATCCAGACTATATGGCAGGGGTGGTAGGACAGCCCTGCCAAGATCAACAATTTGCTCCATGTTCTTCAAACTGGTACGGGGCCTGGTGTTGTTGGGCCTAGTGTTATTGCGTTGCAAGAGAAAAAGGTTGTCTTCTCCTCTGGTCCGACTTTGGAATTTTGAGCCTTCAGCTTAGTCAGCTTCATGCTATAGCGATCAGAGCTGATCTTTGTCTTAGTTCCAGGAAATCCAGAAGGATGATCACTTTCCTATCCCTTAAGTCAGTGCACATCACTTTACCTGCTGAGTGCTGCATCATGAACTTTGTCTTCAATGGGAAATTCACATGTTGCCACTCCATGGACTGCTGTTCTGACTCCAGCTCGTTGTGGTAACATCACATTTCATCACCAGTAATGATGAAATCCAGGAAACTGTCACCTGCAGCCTCGTATGTGCCCTGTAGGTCCTCACAAACTTGCATACGGTGTTCTTTCCATTCCTGTATGAGGATTTGTGGGACCCAGCTGGTGCAAACTTTGTGATATTCCAACGCTGCCCTCATTGTTTTCAATACACTGAAACCAATATTCAGCTCCATACACAGTTCCCTGGTCATAATCCACTGATTCATGCAGATGAGCTGATCAAGACACTCTTTGTTTCATAGTGTGACAGCTGTGCATGACCGTCAGGAACATGGCTAGACCTGTAGAATCAACCACATTGTGTGGCAAGCATAATTTATAGAAACAAACTGACTTCATTTTTATTATCAAATTAATCTTAATCAATCGGTAGGATGTAATGGATATGGACATTACAGTCAAAAAATACTGTTTGCTAGGTAAAATTTCATGTGTATGCTTTATGTATGGTGGTGATACATGCAACTACTGATGATTTAGAGACAACATTCTTAAAATCAAAAGTTTTCTTAACAAGAAAGGCACAGAGTTGTGTGTTTATTGTTTCATTGGGGATTCATATTGGAAAGAAAATGCTAACATAAAATGAGCTAAACTATCATGCGATATTTTGTGGCATTGTGGTACCTCGCAGTTGGTTATGATTGTGACTAATGTTTCTGTGACATGCAAATTATGGTACCCAGGAATTTCAGAGCTGTGTAAAGTAATCAAGCACAGGAATTTTGTGGATGGATGGATAGATAGATTCCTTTGCCACTTTTTAGCTCAGAGACATTTTCAACTCATACACATTTCAGAACAGAAGTTCTGGGATTGTATACTGAACAAAAAGGTAATTTCATCATTTCAAACCCATAACATTATTTAAAACATGAAAACATGACGTTTTATAAAAGCATTATCAAATAATGCTACTAGCATAGTATACTAGTATACTAGTTTATAGTATACTAGTATACTAGCATTATACTGTAGCAAATAATGCTACACTGAAATCTAAGCTTGGCTTCCTGAGCTGGCAGCAGTACAGAAGGCGAAGGGCAGCAAAGGAGCACCAACACTGAGGGCAACTGCATCACACCCTGAGACACTGGGACTGCTAGGCCCTAGAGACCATCCTATTTTAGCAACTGTGTGAGCAACTTGTATAAATTTATTAGAAAACTACTGATTTTTGCTTCAGTCCCAGTGGAACAAGCATGCTACAGGCTATGAGTGTTCCAGGTAAAGAATAAATGTGTACTTCATCCTTGCCCATTTTCAGCTTCAAATGCCATGGTGCAGGCCTGCCTCATTCACTGTTGCTTTTTGTGCTCTGTTGGGCCAAAGCACTATTTCTCCCAATAGATAATAATATTTTTAGACACTTTTCATTTTTATTTTTGCATTAATTTCCCCCAAGAGGGAAAAAATTACTCTTGATTAAATGTGTGCTAAACATAACAATAAAAAATATATGCCAGCATTTTTATCAAGTTTCTTTCATTACAGTATTTATTAGAGTTGTAGAGCAACACATCTCAAGTGTTAAGCATTTCTGTGCCTTTCAGGGACTCTCTCCTCGTGATCTGCAGTTTTTCACCATGTGTTTAACGGTGCTTGGAACAACAAAGAATAGTACAGTAGAATAATACTGATAAGTCCTCTCAAAGAGAAACCTCACATTAATTTTAGAAGAAACTTTAGTCATTTAGGGACTGCAGGATTACGCTAACAATATTTAATGAGCTTTGTTCTAAAGTCTATCCTGATCACAACAGCAATTCTGGTTCATAAATGGAAACAAAAATATATAGAAGGAAATTATTTTCCAGAGCTATTAAAAACAGTTGACAAGAGAAAAAAACTACAGATGTGGGGGGGAAGAAAGGTGATTATTTATCAAATAAAACATTTTATCCTATTTTTCCTGGTAACATTGAGCTAGTTCAAACATCAGATTGACCTATGAAGCCCCAGCGCTAAACCATACCCCTTAGTGCCACATCCACATCTCTTAAAACCCTCCAGGGATGGGGACTCCACTATTTCTCTGGGCAGCCCATTCCAGTGCCTATCCACTCTTCCTCATATCCAATCTAAACCTCCCCTGGTGCAACTTGCGACCATTTCCTCATCTCCTTCACTCATCAGCTGAGAAAAGGCCAACACACACCTCACTACAACCTCCTTTCAGGCAGTTGTGAAGGGTGATGCGGACCCCCTGAGCCTTATCTTCTCCAGACTAAACAATCCCAGTTCCCTCAGCCTCATAAATCTCCCCATAAGTCTTGTTCTCCAGTCCCTTTCACTGCTTCCTTGCTCTTCTTCTAATGTGTTCCAGTAACTCAATGTCCTTCTTGTAGTGAGGGACCCAAAACTGAACACAGTACTTGAGGGTCAGTCTCATCAGTGCACAGCAGAGGGGAACAACCACCTCCCTTGTCTTGCTGGCTACTCTGATGCGGACCAGGATGCCACTGGCATCCAGACCACGTGGTTTGGCCACCTAGGCACACTGCTGTATCACGTTCAGCCAGCACCCCCAGATCCTTTCCTACCCAGCAAATTTCCAGCCATCCTTCTCCAAGCCTATGACACTGCATGGGGTTGTTATGATACAAGCATAGCATCAGGCATTTAGCCATATTGAATATCTCTTTGAAAGTTGTTTCACTTCAGTGATACATTGCTTACCAAATATTGTCCTCATCTAAGGCAGTATTGTTTGTTGCTATTCATTGCAATGATGATCATCATTGCTTAGTATTAAAAGTCTACTGCAACTGATTTCAGGCCATTGAAATATGAGCATTACCAAAGATGTTCTGGGTTAATAGAAATATCATATTAAGTGTATAAAATTACTATCCAATATGTTAGTGGGCATTTTGAGGAGTGAGTTGGGGAATTACATTTCATTTACAGATGCAGAAGCAAACTATGTGCAAGGAAATTGTAATTATGATCTTTTAATGCAAGTGACTCTGACATTTTTGTACAGGATGCAGAAGAAAATCATGAAATTTTACAACCCAGTCAGGATATGCAATTGCTGGATAAATACATGCTGTGGAAGTGGTGATATAACATCATTGGCAGTGACAGCTTGCGTCATGGAAACCAAAATCTGAACAGGAACAGCAATTTCTCTTCTTACTTTCAGATGGCATCAAAGGTCCATGGGAAATTTGTTTTTGCTAATGCATTTTTCATTGATGGCAGCAGGAAAAACATTTTTAGTCTGGAAAAAAACAAATCAACCTTTCTTTTTGAAGTGGTGAATATGGATAGGATTTTTTAATTTAAAACTTCTTCAACATATGCTTTACATTCTGAAATAGCATAGACTTCAAAATAATTTCATCAGATTTTTTTCATGTTTTTGTTACAGTGTTGCCACACAGCCCTCCCTCCCAGTTCCTTGGGAAGCTGTTTCTGGTACCAAATGGTAACCGAGGCCCCGGCTCCAACACCAAGCAAGAAGCAAAGCCCTAACTGGGACTCCTGGTGAACCATCATAGACTATGAAAGACTATCACAATATTTTCTTGTGTCCTGCGTGCAGGAAATGACTCACATAAAACTGAAGCCCAGAATGGCTGAAGTGGAAAGGAACCTCTGCAAATCATCTAGTCTAACCCCCAGCTCAGAGCAGGGTCAGCTGGAGCAGGGAGCTCAGGGCTGTGCCCAGCTCGATTTTGAATATCTGCAATGAGGGAGTCTCTACAGCCTCTCTGGGCAAAATCTTTCACTGTTCTGTCAACTTTAGAGTAAAAATCTTTTTTTTTTTTTCTTTTTTCTTTTTTTGACGTTTATGTGGAATTCCCTCTATTTCAACTTGTGCCCAGAAAAGATCATTTGACGACACTTCTTTTGCAGTTGTAAAAGGTCTTTCAGATTGCTTTAATGAATCAAACAAAGCCACTGCACATCCTAGAAGCTTAGAAAGGGTACTAAAGAAAGCAACGTGCAGGCAAGTACACTTATTACAAATTATGACAATCACTTATGACAAATTATGAAGTGAGTCCAGCTAGAAGAGCAAATCTGGGTTAAAGCAGAGTGAGAAAGGTGGCCACTTTTCACCTTTTCCTCATTGATAAATTGGAAATCTCAACTCTGCTGATCCAGACAGGGTAATATGCTGCATAGAGAGTTCATCAAATATATATTAATGCAGAGTTAATGATCAGGGTATGAAACTACATGTTGGAATGGTTATTTGAGCACTGACCCACTTGCACTTTTGCCTTGCTCATTTGGCTGGCCTTGGAGCTGGCTGGATGTGCTTCCTGACAGGGATAGTGGCTGTGGTGAGTGTCCTAGAGAGAGGCAAAGGAGATTCAAAAGATTTCAAAAACCAGAGCTGTTCTGAAATGCAGGCTACAACTGAATGCATGCAGATTACCTTTAGCTATCTATGACTACTGACTGATTTGACCAATCTCTTCTTGGTCAAACCACGTGTGAAGTGATAGAACCTTCAGTGTAACAAATGCATGCAGCCTTGAAAAGACAAGAATTTTAGCACCCATGTAGCTGCAGGTAGGACAGTTGTGGTTGAAATGATTTTGGTCTATGACCATAGATCTATCTTCAGCAAGACTAACATCCTTAGATTCAAAGAAAGACATGGTGTGCATTCTCATGTCCTTGAGGAGTGGGGTCTCCCTTCGTTGATAGCAAATGGAAAGGGAATATATTTTCCAAAGCCTTGGCCCTAGTAATGGTGAGGAATTTATCACAACATGCTGAAATGTGGAGGGGAGCTCATCAATGAAGTTATTAGTGGCTGGAGATTTAGCTATTTTCAAAAAATTGACCAGAAAGAACACAAGTCCTGGCCAGTGCTTGCTGCTCTCACTGAACACAACAGTCAGACCTCTCCAAATCCTGTGTTCATTAGCCTTTATTAGGTCCGCAGAGAAAAGATTTAAGTAGAAAATGTTCATGAGGCAGTCAGTTTGAGAACCTAGAAGTTATCTCAGCTTCCTGACAGTCGTTCATTCATGATGGATTTCTAAGGCAAGACCAGAAGAGATGGTGTGGCACTGGTGGGACAGAGCCCAGTCTGCTGATGGTAGCAGCAGAAAGCATCTCCATCCGTTGTCATTTCCTTCTGTTCACATCCTCTGAAGCTAAAGCCATGGTTATGACCAATGGAAATAGCTAGGAGACTTAGAAAAACCAAACACAATGTTGAAATCAATATGAAAAAGGAAAAAGAAGGGAGGTAATAAGAGGTGAAACACTTTGATGGGTTGAATGTGGAAGGTCCAGGATCAGACATAGAATCATCAGATTTCTTAACCTAAGGCAACATAATCCTGGGGAGGATGGCTCACACAGAACTTGAATTCAGCTGAAGTAAAATGGTCCTCATGTTGTTCTAGCCAAGAGGACTTTGAAGCATTTCTCATTTCCCATGGACTTTAATTGCCAGAGTGAGTAAAAGCCTGTGAGGAATCCTTCATGTTTCCCTGAAGACATACCTGGTGGGAGCTATGCTGTGCTTCATGACCAGGATCACCTACCTGTGGACCCTAGTGGGCCTGGCGATAAAGCATGTGCTGGGAAACTCAGGATGATTGAGGCCTGGGGAGCCTCGGAGTGCTCAGGGGTGGATATCTACAGGTCCTGGTGGTAACCAGCAAAAACTAAGCAAGTGTAAAATGACATGAAAACATCTCTGTGTCTCTCACCTGTATTCAGCATTGCCTGTAGCCATTTCTTCTCTTTTCTCAGAAGAGGCAACAGAAAAAGATTGTTAGTTGTCTCTGCAGTGTTTTCCTGCACAAAGATGGAAGCATTACATTTCCAACCCATCCTTGTCTAAATTTTTTTAGATTATATTTTGGATTAAGTCCAAAAACACAGTATAGAAGGATTCAGTAAGATCTGTTCAGAAAATCATTTAGGATCCTAAGTTCCATAGCGTAATTTAATCCTTCAAGTGAGCCAGACACTATATCCTTCTCTAAATCTTCTTTCTCATCCCGTTGAATTTACTTCTTTCAAGTGCAATTGGTAGCTAGAATGAAACAAGTATGTTCCCTCCCTGTGTATTTTGCTCATTTTCTACAAGTTAGGTCCCTGAGTGTTTGCAAGTTCTTCTCATGGATGGAAACTTTTTAATGATGTTTGTTGAACATGTAGTGTATTTATAGACCTAGTCTGAATTGTTAGGCAGTAAGGGGAAGAATTACTATTAAGAGATTTGAAGATTTGATTATTGTCATTTTGGAGAAAGAGAAGGGCTTATGCAAGTGTTTAAATTGATAAAAAAATTACTTTAAGATAAACATTTTTTATTCCTATTCCCTTTTCACAAATATTTGTTGGAAACTGGTTGTTTCATTTCACTTCAATAAGCAACAGATTCCTTTGAGGGAAACGATTGGCTCTAGGCAGATGCTCTGTTTAGCCAACTTCTTTTCTTTGGAAGGAAAAGAAAATAAGATGTCTGCACACACACAGGTCTGTGATTGATGAGATGTTTGAGGACAGTAGGGAATATTTCCAATTTTAATTTGCTATGCACTTAATGATGAAGAAACTAAGGACCTTGAAATCTTATTTAACTTACTTAAACTTACTTATTTGTTGGCATCTTAAAGGCTAGACTTTTGCCAAGAATGAAATAAAATAGAAAAAAAATCTTTTTATTCTGTTGAGTGAGAGGCTTTTTGTATTTTAACTTAATTTTTGAAAGGCATTATTTGCCTTGGTATGCAGCTGAGCCAGCATGGCATTATGAATATGACTAAATATGGGGTAATGAGTCCTTGGATATAGCACATTTTTATTATTTGATCAGTCAGTCTAGCACAAAACTGACAATTCCTGTGGGCATTGTCAGCTGTGAGAGCAAGAACTCACTGGTGCCAGTAACCAACATCTGGTCTATTTTCTTAGAAAATCAATCTTGATTTTCTAAGAATAACTGAAGATTGTAACCAATGGGTGTTGATTATCTCATGAAATGGTTCTCTTATTAGACTTATTTCCTCACTATTAATAAGAAAACACTCACAAGGAAAAGAGATTTGAAACTTGGAAAACCTCATAGGAAGGGTCCTCTGTTTCTCACTTGTGTCAGATGAAAATTGTATAGAAAACTTTATAATATTTAGTCATGTACATAACAAACTTTCACTTAGAACTTACATGGAAACAGGGAAAAAAAGAATGACTTTTTCATGTTATCACAATATTATTATTTCTCATCTAGACAAACCATTGAAGTCTTTCTGAGAATTCCTACCCAATTCTGAATAAACTATATCCTGTTCCAAATATTAGACTGATTTACTTGATTCCATCTTAGGAACATATTATTTTTAGGAGCTTTGCCCACTTAGTTTTCTAAATAAACACAATCATAAAATTAATGCTTTTTGCCTGCATTTGTGTATTTATGACCTCATGCAAAATGAAAACTTTTGGAAGAATCAGAAAGTACTATAGCTGTTTTTCATCTGGAGGATGGAAAAAATATTTTCTTTGCTCCACATGTCTAGCAGATACTCTTGATTTTACCTTTCTCATTTTTAACTCATTTATAGACCTCTAAGGTTTGCTCTGCTTCATGGCAGGAGACAGCGACATAACAGGGCAGATAAAGGTTGCTGTCTTAGCTTGTAGAAGTTACACAAAGGAGGGACAAGAAGGGACCATTTTACCAGGCAGCATCTGTGACAGTTAGAGACCTTGGTATCTGCTGTAACTCTGCCAACACTGCGGCCAGGTCACTGAGCACATGCTCCAAACACCACTTCTCTGAAAATGAGCAAGGTTCAGTCCAGAGCAAAACAGCCCAAAGAGAATGAGCTGTCTGAGTACAAAAATTCTCTGTGTGCGAGACATGACAGGTCACACTCTACTTCAAGTTCTGGATCATTGCATTTGACTTCAAGCTTGTCACCTAGAGTCTATATGACTAAGAGGTGAATAATTTCCTCATCACCACATGTGGTATGATTGGCAACTCATCTTCCTGTTCCACCATCATCACCTCACAATCCAAAATTAGAAAGCATTTGTTTGTATTTAAGTGTCTCTCATAACACAGAATTACATCTTTCTTTTATAGAGAGGTGTTCAGCAAATGTGTCAGCAAATTGCAAGAGTTAGTCTGTAGGCATGGTTTCAGTAAGCCCTCTTGTTAAATATGGAACTCTCCCTAGACACTTCTCTGCAGCCAAAGATTTAAATATTCAAATAAATGTTTAATGACTCGATGATTTTCTTCTTCACTGGTGTGAATTTTCCTTTACACGCCAGAGGGACAGAACAAAAGAGCCAAGTGGCTTGAATCATGATAACCATGTTGCCAGTAAATGGTAATCTGCATGTTTTGATTGGCAAAGACACTAAGGAACATAGCAGCAATGAATTATTTCTTCTCCTTGACTGAGGGGGGTTTGCAGGACAATTAAAAATAAAACCAGATAATCTTTGTTTGGGAATGATAAGGAAAATAATCAAAAAACTTGAGTAAAGTCCAGAATGAACTCCCCTGTGTTGTCTGACAGTATGTGTAGTTAGCATCCATAGTCAAGCTATAGACTGCTCTGGATCCGTTTGTGGGAGATAGAGCATACAAACTTGAATGAGAACAAAGACGCGGGAAAACCTTTTACATCTGTTCTTCTCCTGACATAGCCAGTATTAGATTTGCTAAAGAAGAGTGTAGGTAGAGGAAAGTTGTACATCAGCACTCTTAGTAAACTATGGAAAATCTTAGTTAAGGGATGGAAGTCAGAGACAAAAAGATTTTATTTGCCCATCTAATTCACAGAGCTATCACTTCCAGAGGGTTCCCTCATGGTATTTTCTAGTGGCATATCTAGCCTTGCTTAAATCCATATCTCTGAGCTTATTAGACTTTCTCTTGCTTTTTTAGGAGTCATGATCATGGAAAGTACTGTGTCCAGTTCTGGGGCCCCCAACACAAGAAGGATGTGGAGCTGTTGGAGCGGGTCCAGAGNATGATTCTATGATTCTATGAAAGTGGGAATTCAGATTAGCTGTCAAAAAGTTGAATTTTCTTGTATCAGAATATTGGCATGTGCTCCAGCAGAAGGCTCTGTTATCCTTTCTCATTAAAAATGAGTGCTTTTTCACCTGCTCCTCAAATGTCATGATCCTGGATGTCTTGTTTCCTAAACTACATACTTCGTAGGTTACATCTGAATTATATCTAAATTACTTTTTTCTTTTTTTTTTTTCTGATTAGCTGCTATGGAACAAGATTTCTTCAGTACAAGGAAGTACATTAGCTGCAGAACACCTAAATGGCAGAGCCAGTTTCAGTCCTTAACAGAAACAGACATTATTGATGTTACAGGTAATGTTGTGGCTGGAGCAGCAGCACGTATAGATTGTATATAGATTTTTTTGGTGTAGTGTTAAATAATTGACAACGTTCTGTGAAGTTCATAGCCCCAGACAGAGCATTCAGATAAATAAAGGCCATTAAATTATTCCTATCCCAAGGTGCTAGCCACTGAGAGAAGGTTGCCTTGACATGGTAACGAGTCCAGAATCAATCTGCCCCTGTGCACCACCTGTGTTTAGCAGCTGGCTGGGAGATGTCATCCACCCATCTCAGTATTCAAGCACAGCCTAAAGAAAGGGAAGATCCCAGAAAAAGGCATGATGCACTTTTTACTGGGAAGAAAACATACTGCTTTGCACATAAACCATGAGAAAGAATTTTTAAAGACAGAAAAATAAAAACCAAAACAATTTTCAGGCTGCTGTGTAAATCATAACAGAATTTTTCACAGGTATTTATGTTTAAAGCTTTCAGGTGAAGCGGGGCAAATGCTAGAGATCACCAGGACTAGATTGTGCTGTAGCTGTGACTTCAGAAGAATCTCGTACATCAAGTTGCAAAACTATTACCTGGGGTAATAACACACAGTTTAAACCACCATTTATACCAAGGTAACAAAAACTGACAAAAGTAATACCAATCACTGAAAAAATGGTTTTGGAAAATGTAGACCTATGGGTTGAATTTTTCATTCTTGAAAACCAGTAAAATAAAACTAATAAAAAATAGAATAAACAGATTCCAGGTAATGCATTACAATATCTATATAATCAATGTACATAGCAATATGTACATTATCAAAAGGAGTCGTGCCTCACAAACTTGTTAAGAGTTCTTTGTAGGTAACATTATAGACCCACTTTCTACAAGCTTTCATCCGAGTCTTCACCGGAAGTCTTATAAAAACTAAAACCACTCAAAAAACTCACAAACTAAGAAGGAAGATCCTTTGGGGTAAACACTTGCTAAAAGGTAAAGAAAGAAAACTTTTAACAATGGAGCAAGGTTACTCATATAGGCCCCTGAGACATGCATTACTGCAGGCTGCACTGCTAAATATATCCACACATGACTCGCGAGGAAAATAGGTGATGAAATCTGAAAATGATTTGGAATACTCAGTGGTAGAGATGACAGTAAGAAACTGGAATGTGATATTACAGTATTGGGTGACCGGGGAATAAGATGATAAATGAACTGTAACATAAAGTACTCAATTAGGGAGGAAAAATGACAAATCCAGTGAATTGTCTCAAAATAATCTTCCAGCAATCAGTTCAGAGACAGCTTATTTTTATACTTTTACCCTAAGCATCCATTGGGCAGACAAAAATACTAAGCTAAATGGACTTCCAGTCTGAACCCGTATAACATCTCGTCGTTGTTCAAAGTTTTGATCGAAAAATTGGTAAGAGGCACATTTCATGAGCATGTTTTAAATGTTTTCTGCACTCTCACATTTCCTGTGATGATCAATTTTACCTAAATATGTTTGAAACATTAATAGTTTAATATTGACAGAAGGCAGACTTACAGGAGCGTACATAAAAATTCTCATCATGAAACTAAAAAAGCAAAGGACAGTAGGATGATGTTGCCAAGGTGATATGATTTAGGAATATAAGTAAATATATGTAAATAACCAAATTTTTTAGGAAAGACGTAAGAAAACGTGTTCTAACTCTGTTCTAACACAGGAAGTTCTCTCTGAACATCAGGAGGCACTTCTTTACTAAGTGGATGACTGAGCACTGGCAGAGGTTGCCCAGAGTTTGTGGAGACTTCTCCTTGGAGACCTTCAGAAGACACCTGGACACGGTCCTGTGCACTCTGCTCTGGAATGTCCCTGCTTGAGCAGCGGTTGGGCCAGATGGACCAAGGGTCCCTTCTGACCTCAGCCGTGCTGTGGTTCCATGATACTGTGATTCCAGGGAGTTCACTTCAGATCCCATGACACAATAAAAATATTATGCTTTTGGACAAGAAATGAATTTTAACTGTATCCTGGCTAAATACAGCATGGATGATCATATTCTATTTAGGTAAATGTCAAAAGAAGACTTACTGCTTTTTCTGTTATTTCTCCCAGTACTCCTAAGTCTTCCCATACAGACACTATCGCACTGGCATAAACCTTGTGGTTTAGGAAGTCCCTTTCTGTGCTGTTGTAGAGAAACAGTTGATCACAGCATGAATTGATGACTGAGCACGTGGTGGAGGGGCGTGGCTGGCCTGGGGAGTACTGGTAGATCCCTTGCACCTGTGACCAGAAGGGGTGGACCTGGGGCAGGGTTGCCACAGGCTTAGATAAAGGCCAGCCAGGCAGAGCAGGGAGCAGCCTAAGAGAGAGAAGATTGGGAAGCAGCCTGAGAAAGAGAGAGATGATCAGATGGTGTAGTCATATGAGTTTCTGGACCTTTTCTGTTACAGCTGTTTTCAGAGGGATCAAAGCTCTCTAAAGGAGAAAAGTGAAAATCTGCATTATCTGTGCCTTTTTCAGAGACTTCCCATCTGGCCCTGTCAGGTTATCATACACCAAACATCCTTGCACAGCTGCCTTTGCTCACCAGCTCAAATGATGGAAGGAGCAAGGCCACAGGAGTGACTAGCCACTTGGGGACAGAGTCCTAGCTCTGTGCTGTTCTCAGTAATTGCAGTATTTTTCCCTTTCCCTCTGATGTAGCTCATGTGCAGTGTAGGCTGCAAAGGTAGAATCAGAGAGAGAACATTATGCTTTTTCCTAGAGCACTCTCTGCTTCTGAAGAGCCATAGCGGCGTAAGAGCTGTTTGCTGTACTCTGTCCTCTTGGCTGGCCAAAGCTATCAAATGAAAGTATTATTTTCTCCTGTTTCTTAACTTTTTATGCTCCTGCTTGCTCTTACCCTAGATGCAGTCATCAGTCCTATGCTGGAATGTGCTGCACATGTTTGAAAGGCATTATCTTGCATAAATCATAAGCTCAAGGGCTGCAAGTGTTTCGTGATCCTTGTGTGGCAGTGAGTGGAGCCTGGTCTATTGCTGAAACAGAACCTCTGAAAAGGGAAGAATAATAAATCAGAAAATTGTTTCTGTCTGGCAAAGTAGAAAAAAATCTATGGAAAGAATTCCCCTTCATAAGCTGTAGATTGTACTTGTAGTTTATTGAGCCCAGAACAAAGATTTGATATCTATTTCCTTTCTATTATAGCTCATGAACTCACAACTGGAATTTGCTTTTTCTAATAGAAAAAATGGAGGATAAAAAGATGCAGCGACCCAACCCATAAAACACTACTGGACTTTTAAAAATTACATTATAATTGGAATTTTTAAACCTATGTAGAAATAATTTCTGTGCTGGGATGTGTGAAATAAGGTATTTTCAACATGAAAGTTAAACAAAATTAAACACCAGTAGTATGGCGTAGGAAATTACAAATTGAAGCCCACAGTTCAAAAAAGATTAAGGTTAACATAAAATCGGTCTTTCACTTAATACTGCTTTGCTAGCTATGCACCAAAAGACAATCAAACAGTTGCATCATTTGTAGCTATAAAACGCAAATTCAAGTCACAGAATAAATAAGCCAAGAAAATGAATTCATGGGCCATCAGGCATCAGATCCGTACAAGTGGACACTGAAGGGACTGCAGCTTTCCCAGGACAGTGCCCAACACCATTTTACCCTTATCCTGTCCTCCTAAGAGTCTGGAGAAGCAGAGAAGGAAAAGGAGTGAAGCATCTAAATCCAGGGTAGGCCTAACAGAGAAAAAAAAAGTTGAAGTGAGTGAGAAAAAGACATACTGCGAGAACCTGTGATTGTTAACTGAAATAGTTCAGCATAGGTTGTAATTTCACTGGTGTGACTATGCTGATTTATGCCAGCTGAAGCTGGGGTTGTTTGTTTGCTTGTCTTAATTGCATTGCAAAAGTAAAGTATTCATTTTTAATCCTCATGTTTCTGAGAAGTGCTTGAAAACATAAGTACATCTAATTGTTCAAAGAAGCAGAACACAATTATAAGAGAACCTTATGGTATTATTATTCAATCTCGTGCTATTTAAAGAAAAATATTCTTATTTTTTTCAGTCTATTTTGAGAATTTGGTAGAGGATTGATATAATAGTAGTTTTCTATATGCTTATCTTTCAAGCAAGTGCCAAAAGACAATAAACTTTACTCAAAGAAAGAAAGTGTTAACCTAAAAATGAGGCAAGTTTGATAGTAGCAGGTGTATTGAATATAGTAACTAAATTAATTCCTGCTTGTTTGGAGAAATTGATAGATTGCATCCTGTACAAAGATGCCTAGAAAATTTTGACTATAGAATTTGCAAATACCCCTTATCAGAATCTCCCAACAAAATCGTTGAAATCTCTTTTGACTGCATGATCAGAAATAAAAAGGAAAGCCAAGACCACATTCACATTAATTACAAACTTCTTATTCATTTCAGGAAGGCTTTTCTGATTAAAGATTTGTAGAGCATCCTTGCTCTACAAAGACCTCAATCTTCTTCTCTGTCCAGGATTCTTAAAGAATAGCAAAAAGCGTTGAAAGTGGTATTGAGGTTGATGTAGGACCCTTTTATTCACAACCAGGTGCTCCATACTGGGGGGGGGGGCTTCACAGCCAGAACTGATCAGGCATTTTTGTTGCAGCTGTTGCTTATTCATTCCCTCCTCAAGTTTTTGTTGGTGTTTTCTTCTTTTTTCTTGAAAAGGTTGCAATTTTGCTAAGCCTAGCAGTTATTCAGCAGTAGGTAGCAGCCAGGATGTTGACTTTCCTCTTCAACACCAAGGAGAAGTGCCTCAAAAATGTTCTGTAAGCCAAACAGTATTTTGGGAGCAAACAATTTGAAGAGTGTCTCATGGGTCATGCTACCACATCAGCCTGGTGATCCTGCCAGGACGCCAGCCCTACAGTTAAACCCTGCATGTGCAACACACAACTGAGTCACTCAGTAGATAATAAAGGAGATAAAGTTTGTGCATGCATAGAGCCGTCTGGAACCTTACAAACTGGTTAAGCTCATTCAGGAAGCTGCCTGAGGGGGTGGTAGGAGGTAGAGACAGCTCTTAGATTGACTAATGCAACCTTACATGCCCACTCAAAGGACAAGGAAACTATTTTTAATTCAGTTATACACCGTGTGTCCTTGTTGTCCTACAATACCCTCAGTTATTGGACCTCTGCACTGGGTGAATTTAGGAAGAATTTTCTCTGGTGCCTTGAGTTATTAGATCCTCTGCTAGATATTCTTATTTCAGGGAATTTTCCCTGTTTTAACCAGGAAAAATCTTCTTGTTAAAAGTTCTTGCAGAATGGGAAAAAAGTGTCGCCCTCAGATTTGCTTGCAGTTAGGTAGCACTATATAGAGGGGCTACTCTGAACGTATCAAAGCTTAGACTTGAAACCGGTGTGGGCTGAAAAATCATTTCTGACAAAAAAAGAAAAACTAATTTTGACCTCTATTTCCACTGCTGTTTTTCTCTTTGAAAAAATAAAACACCTGGCAACGTCTGCAGGTTTTTCATTTTATGGCTTTAGTTTTTAAATGCAAAAGATGTCAAAGAAATAGAAAAAAATAATTTGTAAACATTTCACAACAAAAATATTTACAACCTTTCCAGCACTTTCTCTTACATCTATTAAATGCCTTTGTTACTGTGTAGTTTATGCACTGTTTTATCTTCTCCTTTTCCTGAATTTGAAGCCAATTATACCAGAGAGAAGTTCAACTCTTGGCATGCGACGTTTCATAGGAACACCTCTGGTCATGAGCCTGTGGTTCTTAAGTGTCACTGGTTAATCTCAGTGACATTTGCTTTTCACTGCCTTCCTTCTGCTGTGCTTTTTCATTAGCTTGTCTGGGCTATGATGCAGTGTCAAACCTCTTTAGGAACATGCTTGGAGGAATCTCAGGGGATCAGGCCCCTGGAAGGAATCCAAGAGAGCTGGTCAATATTCAAGCAATTCATCTTGCAGGCTCAGAGTCAGTACAAGTAGGAAGTCTAGCAAAGGAGGCCAGAGACCTGCATGGATAATCAAGAAGATCATGAGAAAACTTGAACAGAAGAAAGTGCAAAAAGGAAGACCCAGAAAACCATAGGCCTGTCAGCCTTGCCTCCATCCCAGGAAAAGTGATGGAACAGCTCATCCTGGAGGCCATCTCTAAGCACGTGGAGGACAAGAAGGTGATCAGGGGCAGTCAACATGGTTTCTCCAAGGGGAAATCACACTTAATCAATCTTGTAGCCTTCT
Organism: Penelope pileata; assembly: GCA_013396635.1. Classification (NCBI taxonomy): domain Eukaryota; kingdom Metazoa; phylum Chordata; class Aves; order Galliformes; family Cracidae; genus Penelope; species Penelope pileata. Next base: position 356,136 of record WBMW01005660.1, on the reverse strand, counting down.
ATGGCAGAAAGACTCGCTGGGTAGATGAGGAGAGAGCAGTGGGTGTCGTCTACCCAGACTTCAGCAAGGCTTTCAATGCTGTCTCCCACAACGTTCTTGTAGGTAAGCTCAAAAAATACGGTTTAGATGAGTAGGCAGCAAGGTGGATTAAGAACCAGCTGATTGGCAAGGCTCAGAGCATCGTGATCAGCAGTACCAAGTCTGGTTGGAGGCCTGTAGCTATCGGTATCCGTCAGGGGTCTATACTGGCTCCAATCTTATTCAGCTTACCAACGACCTGGATGAAGGCACAGGCCACACACTCAGCAAGTTTGAGGATGTTACCAAATTGGGTAGACTAGCAGGTATGCCAGGAGACTGCACTGCTATTCAGAAACACCTCAACAGGCTGGAGAGATAGGCAGAGAAGAACATAATGAACNAGTCTGGTTGGAGGCCTGTAGCTATCGGTATCCGTCAGGGGTCTATACTGGCTCCAATCTTATTCAGCTTACCAACGACCTGGATGAAGGCACAGGCCACACACTCAGCAAGTTTGAGGATGTTACCAAATTGGGTAGACTAGCAGGTATGCCAGGAGACTGCACTGCTATTCAGAAACACCTCAACAGGCTGGAGAGATAGGCAGAGAAGAACATAATGAACTTCAGCAAGGGCAAGTGCAGGGTCCTGCACCTGAGAAGGAATAACCCCATGCACCAGTACGGGGCTGACCTACTGGAAACCAGCCCTGCAAGGAAGGACCTGGGAGCCCTCATGTGTTTTGCAAATGAAGAAGGAAAATTGCTTCAGACAGGTTCTTCGAAATTCTAGGCAAAGCATTATAGGTTTTAGCAATGGATGTACACAAAGATTTCACAAAAGTTTTGACTCACACAACCACTGACAGCAAACTCCCACTCAAATGATGCTCCTCCAACAGGTAGCAGACCTCAAAGAGAGATGCGCTCCTCTCTGTGGTTGGCCCTTAAATGAGCCCAGGGCAGCTTCATCCTGGGTCCACCCCTTCTGGTCACATGGGGAGCACAGGTGCAAACAATTTGCCAGCCACTTACTCCAGGTGCTCAATCACAGGTTCAACAGTGATCAACAGTTTCCCTACACAGTGAACAGTGGGCTGACCATGAGCCAGCAGTGTGCTCTTGTGGCCAAGAAGGCCAACGGTACTCTGGGCCGCATTAAAAAGAACATTGCCAGCAGGTTGAGGGAGGCTATCCTCTTCATCTACTCAGCTCTGGTGAGGCCACATCCGGAGTACTGTGTCCACTTCTGGGCTCCCCAGTACAAGAAATACGTGGAGCTCCTAGAGTGAGTCCAATGAAGGGCTACAAAGATTATTAAGAGGCTGGAGCACCTCTCATACGAGAAAAGGCTGAGAGAGCTGGGACTGGTCAGCCTGGAGAAGACTGAGAGGGGATCTTATTAATGTGTACAAATATCTTAAGGGAGGGTGTCAACGGCATGGCACCAGGCTGTTTTCTGTGGTACCCAGCAACAGGACTAGAGGCGATGGGCACAAACTGAAAGACAAGATGCTCCAGCTGCACGTGAGAAAAGAATTCACTGTGAGGGTGACTGAGCACTGGAACAGGCTATCCAGAGAGAGATTGTAGAGTCTTCTCTGAAGATATTCAAAACCTGCCTGGATGTGATCCTGGGCAACATGTTCTATGTGACTCTGCTTGAAGCAGGTGGAGTTGGACTAGATGATCTTAAGCGGTCCCTTCCTAGCTCAACAGTTCTGTAATTCCATGAAACCAAACACATACAGCAGCAGTTTACACAGGGAGAACACAGCTTAAAGAAAGGTAAAACCTTCACTTTTGTATTTCTGGTGCTGCTATGGCTACAGGAGCACAACGAGCACCAGCTAGAGTTACAGTCAGCAGTATGGCCTTTGGTGACAAAGGTTTCCACGCAGATTATCACAACTTGCTTCATGACTGCTTACTGCTACCTATTCCTCTAGATTTCCAGATGGTATTTTCTCTAATTGCTCAGCACTCCAGCCCCAATTTGACTTGTTTTTAATCTCTGAGTGCCCCCAGCTTGTCTGAGACCCAAGGACAACACGTCAGGATGGTGTCAGTGTGGATTGCACTGGTCTGTGACTTCCCACGCTGCTCTATGCCCTCAGCTGCACCTGCTGCATTGCCAACTGCTAAGGATAGTGTCCCGTTAGCAGGGTTCATCTCTAAATTACAAATGAGGGAATACAGAGAGTGAAAATCTGAGTACAGCTGGGGGTCACAGAGGAAGTCTTGGATAAAGAGCACAAGGCTCTTATGCTGCCGGCTAGGTGCTTTGAAAGCATTATCATCTTTCTTCCCATGTGCCTACCTCTGAGCGTTGGTGTGCCAGAGTACCCACCAGAGTATTCACCAGGAGCTTGAGGGACAAGATGACATTGATGAACTCACAGAAACAGAGCTTTGCCCAAGGCGGCTGTTAGGAGGAAGGTCTCATTTCAGCAGCATAGCAACCACAAGATGAAAAGGGCCAGGAATGAGAGGGAAAGGCGAGATGGAGTTTCCTGGTGGTGGAAATGTTTCTCATCCTGTGGTGCTGTAGAAAAACTCCCACTGAGATGAATGAATTGGGTTCACGGGATTGGGGATCTACTAGGGCTCTGTTGCCCTCTCAGTGCTCTGGTGCCTGTCTCTCATGGCGGGCTCCCTGTGGTCTCAGCACAGAATGCAGGAGCTCTCCCTGATCCCCAGTAAGGCCATAGATGGTGTCCAGATGTTGGGCTGAGTGCTCAGCCTCCTTCCACTCCCTCGCCTCCTGCTTTCTGGAGGAAGGGCAGCTCAGACATGTGCCCCAGCAGGTCCCTTCCTTGGGGGTCAGACTGGGTGCAAAGCCCCATGCTGAGCTGGAAATGCAAATCTTACTAGAACCAGACTCAAGCCTGGACTCCTTGTAGGTCTGGTCCTCTTCCAGCAGTGATCCAGAGGCCCACTCTCCTAGTGCACAGTGCCAGAGGTGTCACCCGTTGCCCATCCAAGAGACAGTCTCATGGTCCAGACTTTGGGGTGGTTTTAACTCCAGAGCTTCATGGCTGCAGGAGACAAATGACACAATTTAGGGCTACTCTTTCACTTCATTTTTAGCTTTGACTCATTCCTGAGCCTTAACTATAGATTTGATTTTGGTTTAAGCTATCTGACAGTTTCTTGCAATTGATAAATTTATTGGGACAAGTGGAGACAGTAAATTTATGTTTCATTAAGTGTTGCAAATATTTTTTTGTCCTCCCTGACAGAGAAGAGTAAGATGTCCTGTAGATTCACTCTCATGCCTTGACTGACCAGCTGGGACTCCCTTTTACTTGCTCAGGACTTTCAAGTCTGTTTTCATCTAAAACTCCACTTCCATAAGCTTGTAAGCAGCATTTCTTCTACTGACATAATCTGGTAAATCCACTGTGATAGAGAACTTATTTTCCTTTTAACTTTTTTTTTCCAGTCACCACTTATTCTACTAAAAAAATACAGATATGCTTAAACACTAAGTAAGCGTTATCCAATGGCCTTGTTAGTTGATGTTACAATTTTTTTTAAGAAAATAATTTCGCTTACATTTAGAAATCATTTGGTCACAAAGGCTACAAACAGAATTTCCTCATTCAACCAATCACATAATTTATTCTCAAGATCAAAATCACTACAAAGACAAGCAGTAGTTTATCATTTTTATGTGGCTGGCTACACCCTGTTTCATAGGAAAAACAAGAAGCCGCGAGTAGCACATCACACTCAATAAATCAGTGCATTCAGGTCTCAGACGCATGATTCTGTTCTGACAATTCAGCATCCATCAGCTGAGCAGGGACACAGCTAGCTCAACTCTGAATTTGTGGCAAGTGTATGGTAAAACATGTTAGAAAGAAAAAGAAGTGGAAGAAGAAAGTTCACCTTGATGGTCTCAATGACTCAGGAGGACTGGGCTGACTTTCTGAACAGCAATAGTTAAGACTGCATGTTAGAGCCCCATGATTTGTAAAAGGGGAAAGCTGAGTGCTTGAGAAGAGGTGCCAAGCTTTGTGGATGTGAGAGACCAGCCAGAGTCTATAAGTGGCCAAGTACCAGCCCTATGGCTTTAAGATTCTGCTGCCTCAGCTGTGAGAATATGTCACACACCTATCTGAACTTACAAGCTATTTCTGTGCAGCTAAATGAATCCTGATAAAACAGAAAAGCAAATAATCCATAGGGGTTGTCTGAGCATATTTGCTACTATATATGAGCGTGGCCTGGGGAACCACTGAAGATCCATTCATGATAGATCCATGTTAGAAAACCAAACATGATGCAGGGAGGTTATGCACAACACTAGGCTCAGGGTCCATCTGGAAAGAGAAAGAAAGAGGGCTCCATTCAGCCTGAGTAAAGCTGATGCTCCTCATCGTCCTTCCAAACAGTGTGGCTTAATAGATAAATCACAGGTGTTAAAGCAAAATGCTCCTGTTTTAGCTGTTAGGAAGAAAACTTCTTCTGAAAGAGTTGCCTACCTTGCATTTGAGTGTTGGTTCAGTGGACCCTATCCATCCCAAACTGGAGAAATGAAGTTGTACAAGACAAACAGAACCTTTATTTTCTGAACGCAGGCACTCAGTCATCGGTCATTATTTAGATTGGGTAAATGAGCCAAAACACTTCATAAAGCAATATTTTTTTTTTTTTGTTCCTTGGCTATTGCATCTGCTGCTTTTCCACAACCACCTTAATATTAAAATGCTTCTATTGGCATTGTGCCAGCCATGGAAGAAACAAACTGGCTGAAAGTAGATATATGCCAATCACAATCATAGGGCTGTTCTATAAACACCAAAATGTCTGCTTTATAGGAACTAGGCACCACAGCTCTGATCATCAGGCTTCCAAAACCTTCTGATTTGTATGCACCAAGACAATTCGAGGTTTGTGCACATGGAAATTCTGTTAGGCAGAGACTGAGATCTAAGGAGGAAGGACTCTCTGCCAAAAGGAGGTTTTTTCTTCCTGTGATATGAAAAATAACAAAAATTGAGCAATTTGATGAAATGACTAAATGTGGAACTGGGCTGATCTGTTTACTTGCAAACATCCTGGAAAACTATCTGTTAATTCCAGCTAGGACAATAGTAGCTAGTGTTCTACTTTTGCACTGGATTATGAATGCAGTTTGAAAAAATAAGAGAAACACATGGCCTGTTTTTTTCAGACCTGACCGGGATGTGTGTGCATTAGGATATTCTTTGTCCACATGTGGTACTGATGTGCGTTGTTACAAACAACCTTCCTATCCCACTGCCTCCCACCTGCTGAAGTGGGCACTTCAGCTGGGAGCACAACAGGGGCCTCTGTGCCTGCGCTCTCCAGCGTTAGCAGAGCAAATCCTAACTGTCCCTGGCAAATGTCAACACTTAAGTCAAACTTCTTCACGTTAGTATTATCCCTGAAGCTTCTTTCTCACCTTTTTCTCAGCCTCACTGAAAGAAAGCGGCAAAATGTCTTTTGCAGCATCTTCAGCAATGGATGGATTTCTTCTCAGTGGGAGATTAAGGGCCTGTCACCTTTCACTGGCAGATTCAGAGGAGGCGTGGGCCGGCACGCTCACAGAAGTGGCTCACATAGCTGCACGAATTAAGCATAAAGGCTGAGGAACAAAACAAATATGTGAACCTCCAGCACAGTTTTGATCTATGTCAAAATCAACCCGGCAGTTTGCATGTCTAACCCAGAGGACTGCAATCCACCATTAAGAGGGACTGGGGCTGAGAGGTGGCAGTGGCAGCAGCACCTGTGAATGACTCCTCCAGCCCCAGGAGGGGCTTTAGATCCGATCGCTGCTTAAAATCAACAGCAGAGGCTTAGAAAGTGAGATGATGGGGGTATGAGTGGTAGCATGGAAGTGAGGTGAGTGTGGGGTCCTGGTTTGAGAGAGTGAAGCTATTCACTAGATGAGGCAGCTGCTGTGGGCAAAGGGTCTGCAGCTGAGAGATTAGGAAGGAGAAGATAAGATGTGGAGATGGGCTACTGATATTAATTTACTGTAGGAGCATCTTCCTCCTCCTGCTGTGTTGTGTGTTAGTAAAAATAGTTACATGGAATTAAAGAGGATCAGAGGGCCCAAGGCTGTCTCTGTATGTTACCTGATACTGCTGTTGCTGCTGCTGCTGGAACCCAAATGAGTGGGTTTAGAAAGCCTGAGTTCAACCTGTTCTTAGATGCTTCCAGTGATGGAGAGTTCCCTCTGTCCTGAAAGTCTTCTGGTGCTTAACTAGGGCAAAGGCTTCATCTTTGCGTTGTTCAGGAGGCAATTCATAGATGATTCTTATGCTACTCTCCAGTCACTGTCCAGTCTGATCACAATCAGAGGATCACTTTCCTTGAATGTAGAAAGCATCTGGTGGGGTAAAATACAGTCAGAGGGTTGTTTATTTGCTGAACCAGAGTACACAACACTTTGGGCGAAAAGAATAGGCTAAGCGAAAAAGACTCATCTTCGGGAGATGTTAAAAATAAACAAGAAGAATAAAGAATGAGATGAGTTAAAGTTATCCATCTGTTACCCAGCAACAGTACATGACAGTCACACTCACAGGGACAGGCTTCTTCTGCCTGTGCTCATCTTTTTTGGGTTGATCTTTTCTGCAATGAAATGTGCATTCAGCTTTTCTCTCCCTTCTGCTCAGCCACCTCAGAAGCACTATGACAGACACTCACTTCACTGTGCCTTTATCTGAAGCTGGTGCAAAGACCTGGAAGTGTGCAGTGTCGGGCTTGCACAAGCTCACTTTTTCTTTGAAAACCCAGTGTAGCACCTCTGTAAGTCAATCTTTACAGTCACCTACAAGGGAACTGGCAGACTTGACCCCATCTCCTCTTCAGTGCAATGTAGCTAAAATTAATGCAAGTTCCTCATCTTGAGAAAGAGTCACCTAACCAGAACAGGGGGTGGAGGCTGGTTTGGATTACTATTTTAAGGCTTAGCCTGCCTAAATCCTATTTTAGTTCTGGCTCCAAATACATCCTGCCAGCTTGCAAGAGGCTTTAGCCTGAATACTTCAGCTCTTGCTCCACAGTTAGCACCATCTCTAGGCTACAGAAGAAGCCATCCATGGCTGCAGGTCCAGCTCAGCTGCTGGAGCTGCATTGCCTCTGAACTGTCTGCCTTGGAGAGCTCAGTCTGGGTCCATCTCATGTTGAGTCGTTGTAAACATGCATGAAACTCCCCTGAGAACTCCTTGAGTTGCCCTTTGCATGGGAAACCAGTGTTTCAGCCCCTGTCCTCTGGTGCTCCTGCAAACTTTTCAAGTGCTGGGTTTCCCATGGTCACAATACTTCCTTGAACAACCTGACTGTTCTAATCTGACGGCAGCTCTGTGATCTGGGTAGTGTTGTCAGCATCTGCATAATGCCTGGCTCATCCTGTACCTTAGGATTTTCTGGAAAATGACTAGATATGAGCAATGAGTCATTCCCAGCAAGAATGAGAAGCATACCAGCATGTCTCCTCTCCTGGGAAGTAGCATTGGTTGTATGGAGCACAGAGGAGTGGTGGGGGACTTGTCCTGGTTCCTTCCTTGTGCACAGCTATATTTGTGTAACGTCACCAAGAGGGGATGTGCTAGCAATGCAGCTGTGCCCTGACTCTGTACACATGCAATACCAATGACACAAGTGTTTTAGAGCAGTGATGGTGTCACAGGTCTGTCATTCTGGTCTTCTGCCCCTCCAATGTAATGGTTGGTCCTGGGCCTCCCCTCCCATCACTCCCTCTTGCTATCACAGCAGCCATTCCTATGTTTATTTCCTGAAAAAGTAGGAGAGGCTAAAGCAGGGTATGTCCTTGTCCTGCTGTATCTGCCTTGCCTGTCCCAGACCACCCTCTTCCCTTAGCTTGGTTCCAGAGAAAAGCTGGTGCACATCTGGGGAGAGAGACGTGCCAGTCCAGCTGGACTCTTGGGACAAGCATGGATGCGGTGATTCAAACTGTTTCAGAAATTTTTTCCCTTGAAGTTCTTGTCAGAATTGCTGATGAGACATTTTAATTTCAACACGATGCCATTTGCCAATGGAGCAGCTTTCCTGTCAGTCCTGTCCCATGACAGAGCAGTCGTGGAGGCAGAGGTGTACCTGCCCTCTGCGAGCTGACCTGCTCACATGTGACACAGGGAAAAAGTGTGTGGAGCAGAGGGTCCTACTGGGTGCAGCTCTGTACTGATCTTGTTGAGGGACAAATGTGGCAGGGAGGTATGGGCCTGCAAGCCACTGTCAATACAGCTCTGCTGTTATTTTCCTCCCTGGACAATTATACTACAGTGAATTTCCAAGCCACAGGACGGCAGCCCAGCAGATCAAATCATTTGCCCAGCACTGGAAAAAACTAATGTGCAAGCCTGAAATGGAGAGCCAGCTCTGTTTGCTCAGCTGACTGCAGCGCAGCAGTTGTTATTTCCATTACATCCCCTCAGAGCAAAAAAGGAGAAAATGTAGCAACCAGCAAAAGAAAATACAGAGGCACTCTGTATTACTCTTTCCACTAAATATGCTCAAATGCAGGCAGACAGCTCTCTCCTCTCACTTTCCTGAGTGTAGAGCATTTGCTTTATCCACTGATGTAACAGATTGCTAAATAATAGACAAACCTGATATGAACTCTCCTACTTATCTCTGTGCCGGTGCTTACATGTGGGAGACTCTTGTTGCATTTTTCACTTGATTTTAACAGCTGTAAGACCAGCAATATGCCACTGCCCTCTGCTGGAAAAACGCGAGCAATCATGCCAGGCAAGTGGAAAGGAAAGCCAGATTGGAATTTCAAAAATGTGTTATATTATTGCATTTACTCCATTTGGATCTGAAATGCATCACGACAGGGGCAGCGAGAGCCCCATGCCCATTGTGCAGGTCAGGACGCACTGCCCAACCACAACCCTCTTCTTCCCCAGCTTCTGTGAGATTCCAAGGTGGAATCACTCAGGACTTCCACAGTTCACTTCCACAGTGGAAGGACACATCTGACCAGAGTTATTAGTTAATTAGTTGTTTTCTACATTTCACATATTGATTACAGTCAGGATTTTTCAGAATTCTTTTCTGTCTTTTAGAAATCTTAGTGGAATAGTATGTATACAAAGTGCCCAGTTTAGTGGAATAGCTGGGAGTCCTTGGCTGACTGGTCCATGCTGAAATTCAAGCTGGCATTGATTTTGTAGGGTAGGTCATCCAACACTTCTCGTGAAAACTGTATCATTGAAACTGCTTTAGATGGCACTGGTTATACAGTTCGTATGGCTATCGCCACAAAGTGCACTTGAGTATCAAATCTGGGATTAATAAAGGAACAACAGCAGCAGTGGATTTGAGCAAGCGGATGTATCTGAGGAAGGGCTATTTTTCCAGAAAAGGTTCCTATGAGATTTATTTAGGTATTTCTGGTGTGGTGCTTGAAGCTTGTCAGGCTTATTTCTCATCATGGCAGGCATTAGGATCTTCCTGAACTAGAGATATAATTGTTAGGCCAGCCTCCAAGCATGGAAATATTGGAGCTGCTGCCTTGAAGAATCATGGCAGATCTTCAGCTTAAATCTGAGGAGTGAAAACCATAGCTTTGATTGACAAGTTCACATATAGCCATGGTGGTGTGTTCTATCTTCTCCATTGGCTTACCTCCATCACTGGTCCAGGTGACATATCCCAGAGGAGGGCAAGAAATCATGTGGCAAGTGTAACAAAATGCAGAGCAGGCCTTGAAAACCTCACTTTCCCTTTCTCTTCTCTCTCACTTTCTAACTCTCTTACCACCTCCCTTACCTTTTCACTTTCCCTTTCACTTCCTCATCTTTCCTTTCCCTTCTTCTTTTCTTTCCTAGCACTGCAGCAAATGATTGTCCTGAGAATGGGAGTGCCAAGGTGGGGTCAGGAGCACTCCAAATAACACGGACCGCGTAGCCAAAGATCAGCCAAGCAGGAAAAGATCAGCTAAGAGGCCAGCTAAGCTAGGGAAAAGCTAGGGAAAAGCTAGCTTTGGCTGCTCCACAGACTCGTTTGCATGATTGACTTACCTGACCTTAACTTCTAAGACCTTTGTCTGATTTGCTGACCCATATATGGCTATACATCTTTATATACAGAAAATGTAAAACAAACTCTTTATAATGGCTCCATGAGTGACACACTGATGCCCTGTAACTTGTTGGCTATCCTTGTGGTTACAAAGATGAGTCTGATTATAGATCAGCCTTTCAAAAGGAACAAAATGAAGTGGCATTTTATGTAACTCAATGGGTTACAGTAGGAAGCTGTTAACAGTAGAGGATTAAAATAAAATTGTTCTTGATATTTAAAAAGTGATGAAAAGAGGAGAAAAATAAATCCACCCCCAAACGCTGCAAATCGCTCCTTACAAGTTCGGCTTCTGCCAAAATTCCACTTGAAAAAACCCGGGCTCCTTCCCTCAGAGGGTCGTCCCACACCATTCAAGGGACAAAGCCCAAGAACAGCGTTCACTGTCCACAAACACACATGGACATGCTGCCCATGGGCACACCCAATGTCCGTTTTAAAATTATGCGTTCTGTTTTGATTGCCTTCTATAAATATTGTCATTGAATCTACATATGCTGCGCATTTTCTGGGATGAGGCTTAAGTATAGCGGAGCAGCTCTGACACATTTCATCAGGTTTCTACGTTCTTTAAGCGTAAACATTTAAATGTAGGCCATTAACATGTTGCTTTTAATGTTTATATATTACTGTGCATGTTTAATTGATTGGCTGACTACAACATTATAATAGCGATCAGTCAAAGTATGATTACAAGTTAAATCAAGTTATTCACAATGAAGAACTAAATTCAGCTGGAAAGAAACATATCAATTAAAATAACTCATGAGTTTTCGATTATTCATTTGTATTACTTCTAAAATACCATCACAGCATATTGTCTGTTGCCTTGATTTTCCTTTCTTGCTGTGACATAACTTGTACCATAAATAAATGAACTCGCATAACTTTCTGATCATTCACTGGGTCTGGCATCAATTTAATCACAAAAAGGAAAAGCATATTCTGCAAAATGCATTCTTCTTATAAGATGGAGTTAGTTTTGCACATTTATTTCCAACGTTTTGGCTAGGCATGTACCTGTCTCACATATTTAATAAACACAAGATTATTTTTCAGAATTCCACTAATTTTTGCCATTAAACACTAAAAAAAAATAAAGAAAAAAATATCAACCGTTCACTATTAAAAGACTTTAATTATTCGGAACACTAACATCAAGAACGTTTACTTGAAAATGTTTCTTTCCACTGTAGCCCATCTTCAAAACTGTTAAACTATATTCTACTGACTAGTATTACAAATTATGTTGACGTTTCCTCATACAGAACTACAGTAAACTGTTTCATAAGATGTTTGGAAAAAAATATATAAGAAATTACTCTTTCCCTCTTCTCCTATGGTGAAGCAGAAGCTAAACAAGAACAGTCATTATAGAGCTAAATATATTTGACATATTTAACCTCACAAATAAATAAATATATACAAGGGAGGTTCTGGCATGTCAACTATGAAGTAGGAGCTTTACATTGAACTGAGAGCATTCAAGAGCATCTAACTGACACAGACAGTTTAAGATTACTACATGGTAGTAAAAAAAAGAGAAAATCTTTCAGCAAAAATATATGTAGCTGTACATTAAACTGATAGGTTACAGTTCAGGTTCAGTCAGGATACTGTGTTGGTTTTTTTTAATTTATATTTTACTAATCTATTATGTTTTATTATTCCTCATTTTTTCAGGAATGTTTGGTTTTCCTTCTCTTCAATTCTGAACACCTTCATCAGGTAGAAATCTCACAGTAAGCTGCTATGTGAACACTATCATCTACAGTAGTTAAGCAAGTGGGATGATACATAAATTCAGTAAATGCTTGTACATAATCTCTCCCTATATTATTTCCTCTTTTAAAGATATTTGACAACACTCATCCCTACTAATAACTACATTTTAAGTGAATAAGGTTGACTTTCATTCATACCACCATGTAAATATTTGCAGTTAGGAGACTGAGGTTTCATTAAGGTACATGTAGCAACAGCAGTGTTTCTGGACAGAATACAGTTAGGACATACTCCTCCCACGAGGTGTTTGCAGCCAGGGAAAATACTCCATTTGTGCGGTCACAGCATTAAATGATCTCTGCACACAAAAGGGTGTGCAAAGAGCAGAGAAAGGCACAAATCCACATCCCTATCAATGAGCATCCACCTGCTCAGCAACTGAAAATCTCACAGCATAACCTTCTCTCTATCTTCCAATACAGCTAACTGAATATTTGGCTAAAAATATTTGGTAAAAAAAAAAAGTCTTTTTATTAAAAAAAAAAAAAACGATTTCCATTAGGAGACATTCTCCTCTGAAAACATTAATTGAAAACACCTTTGAAGTTTTGGCCCATACTTTCAGTGATATGTGCAGTAACAGCTTTTACAGGACCTGGCAAAAGGTAAGACATGCTTGTACTTCTGGCAGACATGGTCACAGGCTAACACGTCACAAATTTATAGACTTCAGAACAAGTAAGCATTTTATGCTCTTGTCTGTTGTCTGCACACAAAGAGAACTCAGTGTCGTGATGCACACAGTATAGCAATGCAAAATTCCTTCATGTTGCCTCAACACTGTTTAAACTTTGTGCCTCCAACAACCTCAATCAAGTCAACCAATGGGGCTCAGGAGAGGGATACTGATACTGGTCATGTAATGTGCCCAGAAAGATGTCATTTATTTATTACTTGTAAATGTAGCCCAGGTAATGCTAGTGTTGCAATGCCAGCTGATGGAGACCTCTATACATACAGTGTATCTGAAGTGCAGAGACTGACAAATGAACCTGTGGGCTTACAAAGTATTAACTTTGTTTTGGAGTTTTAGCATCGTTTGTCTTTCTTAGATTGTCTGTAGTACATATTGTTTCCTCTGTAATATTGACCATGTGCATTATAAAAGCATGTGTGGAGAGAGATCTAGGTATGTATTTATATATCCATATATATAGTTGAAAGTTTTCTATTTTGTTTAGAAAAAATAAGATTAAATGAGATGGCACACACTTGTGCAGACATTGCCTAACGCGAGTTGCAATGGGAGACGCTGCTTTTCCTACATACTGATCAATAAACATTGAAATATGACTTTGTGTAAACTTTGGATTTACCTGTGTACTTGTTCTGCACCAATGCAAATGATACCCACCACTGTATGTTGCTGTACATATCAATAAGCTTAAAATTTGCCAAAGAGTTACTAGCAACCTGCCAGTCTTTCTCAGCCAGCACATGTACATAATATGAGTGTTTCTATGCACTTATTTTCATAACAGTCTGAATTTACAGAACATACAGCTCGGTAAGCAAGATTTGCACAACAAGGTCTATTTAGTCAAAAATGTTTAAAAAATCCCTTTAACACTGGTATTAGGGCTTTATTCACTTACAGAAAAAGAACAGGCAGCACTGAACAGTAAGAATCTAACAAGTGCTGTAGGGAAAATCCATATTTTTCAAAAGAAATGGACCATCAGGAAGCTGTTAGGTAAGACCTTGTCTGTACTGCATGACATGTTTGCTATTTTCTCCAGAAGGCAGGATGTGCTTCTGTTTGCATTGTGTAATTTAGAGTTAGGCTTGTGGTCCTTCTGTCTTAAAAAAATATTTACACAGGATTACAATTAGCTGTCCAGGTATCGTCTCGGCTGGAACGCATTTTAAAACAGCTCAATACCATGGTGGAAAATTGTCCTTTCCTACAACAGTAAAAAAAGTAGTGAAATTGGTCCACAAGTAAAATCTGTTAATAGGATAATATTATAAACTGGGGAAAATCTCTAGGCAGGTCATATTGCATGACATCCAGTATTCTCCATTCCAGGCAGATTTTTTGGCTTCATTTAGTTCAAAGAATTCAGAAGTCCAGTTAAAACTTTGTGCTGTGACTAAATGTGTCAGACATGATAATATTTTTATAGAAGTTGTCAGAGTGAGGATTGCAGTATCCCTTGACTTTGTCAATAACCTGGTGGACAGGGATGATTGACGTCTGCTCTCCATCCTCTTGGGCAAATTTTGAAGACTGCTTGTCAACAAAAATATTCTCTAGAAAGAGGAAAAAGCAACAAATAGAAGTTAGGCCTTCTTAAGCAAACTTGTAGTTTAAGAGGTGTGTCACTCCCACATAGATATGCCTTCAATTGCCACTACTGCAGAATAAAATTACTGCCCTAAAAGCCAGCAAGTAACTTTTTTTGGATTGGTATTGCTGTTTCTAAATTCTTTTCCAGTGTCTAGTTTTGTGGGCAGGCTTCTCAGGTCTCTCTGAAAATTATCCCACTGTTCCTTTGCCTAAAGTTTTGCTGACTCCCACTGCTGTTTCATATGTTAATTTAGTATCGATGCTGTTTAATCTTACAAAATACTGGAAAGAGGGTGAAGTCCATAAGATATGGTAAATAACATGTCCACATAATAAAGTAGTGGAAAATGACCTTAAATGGAGTTAATTATTTCAGCTGTGGAAGTTATAAGCTATGCACAGGAATAATTGCAGAACATAAATAACCAGAACCAAAACTGGCCTAAACTTTGCACTTGCATATCACAATGTTGCATTTTCCATAAAAGGGGACAGTATAGATTGAACAACTGTGGAGGTGAAAGATCCAGAAAATCAGCATCCTTTCAGAATTCATGTGCTATATGTTAATGGGGAAGCTGAAGAGAAAAAGGAGGAAGGCAATTCCTAACAGGTAGGGAAAATCTGCTTCAGAGGCTCACAGAATTGCTGTTCAGAGGACGGTCAGTAGGTAGAGCTCATGTAGTGAGCAATGAAAAACAGAGGCTGTAACTCATTTTCTCAAGAACATTCCCTTAATGAGCTTTCTTATGTCTTCCACTGTAATGAGTATGGCTGGAGGTAATGCTTAACCCAGGCAAGGCCTTGACCGTCATGAGCCAGTAGTAAGATGGAGGACCCTGTGCAGCAGTGTGTTCTACAAGCGGCATTTTTGATGGTTGATTACAAGACCTTGCTGAAATCATCCTCAAAAACTCCTTGGTAAGGGATCATTTAAAAAAATAGCACACAATTTAAAACAGGTTTGAACACAAAACTTGTCTCTTACATAAATAAATAATTAATGAAAATCAAATGGAAAAGTAACCTGTCCCCGCAGGAGTCATGATATCAAGCCATAAAAGAAATTTACGGTGTAATGCATTGCATGAAGGAGAAATGGATTGCAGAGCGAGAAATCAAAACAGTTTTACTCATTAAAAAAAAGAAACAGGCATGTTCAGGCATATCAGAATGATTTTTTCAAAGCACGCAAGAATGTCTATGAATTGCAGCAAATAACTCCATGTCCAATACTAAACTGCTGGGTACTGTGTGCCTTCTAATGCACATATTTACTAGCCAATGGTATAACATATTGAAGTTTTTCTACATGTTGAAAAACTTACTACAAAGATAAAAAGTTAAATCTCAGTCTTTAGAGAAAGTTTTTAAAATTCCTGGCAAACAAGCACACTTTTATTTATTTTTTATTTTTTTTTGTCCCCCACAGGACACCATGACATTGTTAAATACCAGCTGTTTCCTCATGAAATTCGCTTGCATGGGAATTATGTAAATCCTTTGAAACCAGTGGGGACCTCTTCTTTTTTTCTTCTAAAGTTGAATGTTCTTCAAAGAAAGTACAGAGTTAAATTCTGTCCCACTGAAGTAAACAGGAGTTGTACCACCAAATTCCATGCAGAACTAATCTTAACTTCTAATCCATGGAAGTGTTGTATATGGTATTTAATTACTACCCACAAGTTTGCATAAGTCTCCTAGCAGTGCCACAAGACGCTGAAGTGATTTGCCCACCACAAGCATTCCAAAAGGTGCCTTCTGCATTCACCTGGCAGTTTGCAGCACAGCTTTCAGACTTTCATAGTTTGTCATTCTAATTCATTTTGGGTGGCTGGATGTGAAAAAAGAACGGCTTCTAGCCATTCTAAAATTTGTAATGGCGACTGATCAGAAATAATGTAGCTTATAATTCCTACATTAGCTTTTTAAAATATTCCATTTTTTTCCAGGAATGTATCAGATTGTTTTTGCTTTTTAATATGTGCTTTGTATGGTTCTTCAGTGCTTGATCTCCCTTCCCCAGACTACAGTACACAGACATTAATGTCAGGACATGGTCTGTTCTCTAAAAGGTCATCTTCCAGATGCTTCATGCCCTATGCAGAGTGCAGACACCCAGAGTTTGAAGCAGGCTTATCTTTTGATTCAGCATCAATGACGCAAGATGTAATAGTGAGAAACAAGCAGTGATTCTGATTAGCAAAGTCCTTTGTGCTGATGAGGACATCATGCAAATGGCATCCCTCCACCCTGTCCAAACCATGCATTTGACAAAAGCAGTTCTCACTTTACCTGTAACACTCCACCACTGATGAGGAAAGGGCCTTAGAAGACATTATCTATACCACAAACACATGAATTCCTGTGTCAGTTCCAGGGAGAACATTATAACCATATTAACAAGAGCTGCCAAGACATGTAGCTATTTATCTGTAATTTAGCTAAGATATCAAACAAAGAGGCTTAGCTGTACTAGAAATGAGAACTATGTATCTTATTTTCCTATCTTAAGTAAAATAAAATGTATATTTTTAGAGTTCAAAGCTAAAAGTAAGAAAATTAAAAAATATTAAGAAAACTGTGGTATTCCCTTGATGTCCACTGAATGATCACATTACAAACTATGATTACGTTACCTACTATAATCCCCTTTAGGAAATAATTTATGCAAGGGATTAAGTTCACCACTTTTGAGGAAAGTGCATGATCATTTTTCTCTGAAAGAGTGGTCAGGCACTGGAATGGTCTGCCTATGGAGGTGGTGGAGTCACCATCCCTGGTGCTGTTCAAGAAGCGTCTAGACGAAGTGCTAAGGGATATGATTTAGTAGCTTAGTGGGTAGGGATGGTGATAGGAGGACGGTTGGACTAGATGATCTTGTAGGTCCTTTCCAACCTAGTGTTTCTATGATTCTATGATTCTATGATCATGTTCCTAATTGTAAGTTTCTTTTAATCTCGAACTGCTTCACTATTTTGCTTCAAAACTGCACTGCAAAAGCTCCAGCATGAAGTCATTTCAGTTGTCAGACCAATGAAAAGCCCTAAACCCAACAAAAACACTTAAGCATACTTTACTTTTATCTTTAGCCACAATGCCAAGGGCCTATTGATTGATCTGCCACAAGTACTAGCAGAAACTCTCTGTTGGCAGGATTGAGAATATTCTGCAGCAGCAATGGCACAATGCTCACCTCCACAGTCATGTCAGACAGCTCTACAGGAACAGACGAGGTAGGGAATGCAACCTGCTGCTATTAAGTTAATAGTAAGGATTGCTAGACAGAAATTGTTGTGGGCCTAATTGAACCAGGAAATGATCATAACTAAAAAAAAAGGAAGGTATTTCCTGGAGAGTATGCTACATAGCTAGAAAGACTAGAATATCAGAAATGAGATCCTGGGGACTTTCAGTAAATTCATGTAATTCATATCTAGAAAAGTGTTTCTAACAAGCATTTTAAAGCAAGAAAATAAATCTCTTTAGTTTAAATATGTATGTAGTTTTTACTTCTGTTACATTTTAGAAGAAGATTCTGTGGTGATTTTATGTGACTTTATGCAATATGAAAACGTGAGTTAACAAAAACTCAATAAGAAAAAGATCCGAACAGCACTTCATAAGCTATTTAAGCGATTTTCTGAAATATTGTTTGATGTATAAGCAAACAGACTTGCAAATCATTCCAGCTTCTCTCCTTTTGTGTTCCTTTAAAGTGTTCTTAAAATAAGCACATTTTTATGGCATGAGTGGAATACCGATGATGCCTTTTATTACATACACCACTGACATCTAAATAGATAAGCAGTAAATACCGTATGCTATTTGTAGAAGGGAAAAACTGGGTGTACTCTGGGAAGATGGTATTAATTTCCAAGTAACTTCCATTTGTTTCTTTACCCATAAATGTGTTACAGCTAAATGGAAGCAGTTTTGCCGAGTGAATCAACTGAAGACTTGGGTTTGGAATACTTGATTTCTATTTCCAGCTGTGCTGCTAGCTTGCATGTTACCTTGGGCAACAAGCGTCATTCCTCTGTGCTTTGGTTACTGTGTGTTTACAGTAGGATAATAGAACTTCTCTTATCTGAAAAGGTGAAAGTGCTATTGAAAAAGCTTTCGTTACACCTACTTGTTTAGCATGGGAACATACTCAGATCAGAACTATATACTGGATGTATTATATATTAGGTCAAAATTCTTATTAAACAGTAACATATTAAAAACACTGTAACTACAAAAATTGGTGATTTTTTTCTCACATTAATCTTTGGGTAGAAGTCACTAGTGTATCCATAACACAAAAGTAAGTATTCATAGATGTACTGTCTTACAGTACAAGAACTCACCTGTATGGCTGCTTCGTTTGCAATATGTATTTGTTGTAGATTTTGATTTGGACGTTAAGTAGGTTGAATTGGAGCCAATGGAACTAGAGGATAGGGATTTCCCAAGATTATCAGAACTCTTCTTTATAATATTGGTTGCTGTCTTGCTCCAATCTAAAAATGATTGAAAAGTTTTACATAAACAATTACTATCAGTAATTGTACTAAACGTCTGATTTATTCAATTATGTACATTTCAAGTATTAGATGCACTGCTTGATGTTGCTTATAACAAATGGCCTATCCTTTTTCTGTCAGGGAGCCTTCTTTGTTCTTAAAAACCAAAGTAATTATTACGACTTGATTTACTTTACCAGAGTTACTGTTTACCACCAATAGTTAAAATTGGTGGCCTTGTTTCTAACATTTCAACAATCATTTGGTTGGATGGCAGAACTGTAAGAGCCAGCTTTTCAGTAAGCAGGAGAGCAGTGAGAATCTACAGCAACATAAAGATGCCAAAGTTTCATTACCTGAAAAGAGAAATCCAAAGGGATAGGAAAGGGAAGGATAGGAGCATTTACAGAGGTCTTATTGTTTGAGGGCTTGATCTGCTGAAGTAGATAGCACACTAGCAGATTTGTGCTTGCTGTAGCAGGGTTTAGCATATTGTTGCACAATTAATAACAACGAATAATAACGGTTATTGGGTATTTCATATTTGATGAATTCTGGCTGAACCATTAACACAATAGGCTCTTACATTAGAACAACTTCAAAAATTAAATGAAATAACCAACACTAATAAACTTACCAGGGAAAAATGACACTGAAAAATCTCATCACAGTTTTTCCAATACCAGTATAATTCAGAATAAATGTAGCTAACTACTTTTGTATCATATACTTGCAGGTAGATACAGATAATTTTACACAGTGGTCTTGGTTATCATTCTAATTCACTGTACTACAGTGAAAATCATAGAAGACATGAAAATCAAAGATCTGTTGTTTGCTTTAGCCTTGATTTAAATCAAGATAAGGATTTCACCCTAAAACACTGCTATAGGGTATAGGTTACTATTGCTCTGATTTAGCTACGACAGTGTCGCAGTGCTTTAGTTTGTTTCTTTCTTTGCTTTACCATAACATACCCTAAAGTTCACTTCAGTCAGAGAATGCAAGATCACATTTGGCTTATATTGCACTGTTCTGCTTGCAAACCGTGTCAGGTTCACAGAGAATAAAACCAACCAGTGGTGATGGTCCAGTTAATACTTGCTGTAATGATAGCACCTTAATTACATCACTGACATGCTTGAATCTTTCAGGTTTTTATTTCTATCATCCCCACAGGCTGCCCAACAGCAGCATAAAAATCTGGAAATAATTTGATCCATCTGCGTTTTCCAGTTCAGAAGTTACAGCATGATCCACATGGAAACTGAACATATGAAATAATTTGGATGCCTATTCAGAATGAATATGTTTTTCCTAGTTTTTGTATTAACTCCTTGAAATCATGAGTCAGACTTTACAGTGAAAGCATAAATGTTTCATAGTTTACAAGTTTACAGTGAGAATGCATCCCCTAAACAAAACAGAACAAGACAAAGCAAAATTCTTGATGGCAAAGCGTTTACTTAGAACCTTGAATAAGCACACAGATGCTAAGATAGAAAGGACACAAAAGCATTTGGAACAATGCTATAACGTAGGATGGGCTGGTTTACCTCAGTAGGCAAGGAACTTATGCCACTTTACATTACCTGCAGAACCAAACCCCAGTCATTGAGCAAGAATCATATAGTCTAAAACATCATATATAGCAAAGCAGGACACAGGAGTCTAATGTCACTCGAGATGGCCAAAAGTACAGGAGACATTCTGAGGTGCTCAAATCAACTGACTACTTGCTGCAAAGGACAGCTGTAGCAGTGCTCTCCGTCTACACAGATGAAGATGAACAACACTTCTGGAACCTAACCAGATTTCTGCAAAAGGAATTTCCTATGTTTCTAAGTCTTGGCTGCCCTCTCTGATTTACGTGGTGAAGGGCAGAACAGATTCAAAAGACAAAGGCAAAAGACTTTGAAGAATCAATCCTACATCAACCTAATAGTCAACAATTAGTCAGTACAATTTAGTTAGCAGGCAAAAAGGAATAAGACTGGCTTTTGAATGACAGATTGTGAATATCCAGACTTTTTTTTTTCCCTAAGGCTCCAAAGGGCCTTCCAAACCCATGCATATAGCACTACAAAATTTACCAGTTGTCTTCAGTGGAAAATTGAAAGAAAAGTTTTGAGACTTTTTATGAAGTGATATCTGAAAAATCCCCTGGCAATTGTTATTGCTGAAGAAAAGTGACAATGATTAATGTATTTTTCCACATCTCCGGCTTATATTGTCTTATATTAAAAACAACATAGCAAGCTGGTCACCTGGACTTTTCCAGACTACTGCAGCAAATAAAGAGGGGAGCCATGAGTTGTTTTTACCTGAATTGTCTGCCAGTCGGAATCTGCCACAACAGAGATGTCTCCTCCATTGTTTCTGCACATTTTCTTTCATTGCACAGTGAAATACAAATATAAATAAACCTGTAACAAAAGCAAATAAATATTTTAAATGGATAAGTAGACTGACTAAAATCTGATAACAAAAGACTATGAAGTACAAGCAAAGACAGGTCATGTCCAAGTTTTCTTATTGTCATCTATCTTCATGCCTCATCATTTAACACATATGGGAATTAATTAAAACTTTCCCATCCTCTTGCTGCTATACAAGTGTCTGGGATATCAGAAGAGAGAGAAGAGAGCCCTTTAATTGACATTGTTGATTCATATCCAGCTCAGCGTGGATCTTTTAATTACGTTTTGGCTTAGATAGAAATCATTAAAAGATTTTGTCTTCGAACTAAATGAAAATTTTGCACTCAATGGGACTGCAGGAGTCAGACTGCAAAGTAAATACAGACACTGTTTTGTTAGCAAGAAGATATTTTATCTCCTCCTATTCTATATCCACAGAACTGTGGTCTGTATTCTTTTAAAACCAGAAGTCTTGAAGTTGGCACTGAAGTGCGTGCTGAAAAAAAACCCAGTTGGATTTACATGTATGTGCTTGAAGTGATTATGAGAATGGTAAGAATGTGTTCACAAGCACTAATTAGGTGTCCAGCTACTTCTGAAGAAAATTACCTGGTTTGTGCATGCGATTGCAATAGAAGTGTTTAAGAACATTTTGGTAGATTTCACTTTTTTAAGCAATTAAGTCCTTTGCATTCAAGACAGAGGATGGGCATCTACCATGTGGTAAATCAGGCTCCAACGGGGCATATGGTGCTATTTCATCATCCTACAGAGATGTTTTGAAGCTGAATATAGCACTTGGACATCTCCTGTGCTCTTGGCACTTCCAGGCAGGCACCAGCTGTGGAATCTTCCATCCTTCCCTGGCTTGGCCTATTCTTGTTCTACTCTTATTCCCTGGGAGACAGCCAACCTGCGGCTGAACACCTGATGGCAAATGTTACCGTAAAATCCCTCATGATTATATCTTAAAGGTGAATAATGTAGGCAATATAGTTAAGTGCCATCCTCTAAGACTGTTCCTTTAAGATGATCATGAATAGCTCCATATGCTAATGCCCTCTACATTTCAGCTGGTAGAATGCAATGGCAGGATATAGCTTGGAAAAACAGATCTAGAGCCTAAAATTATCCTATCTTCTCTAAAAAGCTGAGGTAATTTTGCATGAATGCTGGTCACTGAGCACTAAATGCATTTGCTTATGGCACTTGGGCCAGGCTGAGACCACCCAGGTAACTTTGTTATCTTTTTGTACTGAAGAAAAATTATGCAGGAGATGATGGCAAAAGAAAAATGTACCATGTAAGGAAGGTACCTTAATGCATACTTTAATGCATACCTTAATGCATACCATATGCAAGCTCTGATCAAATCTGTTTATTGTGTTTGCATTTAGTAAAATATTTGTGTTTGTACTTTGCTTTAAGCACAGAGTAAATCCAATGCAGTCACTAGCAGCTTTTATGTGCTTAGAGATATGCAGTAGTTTATAGCCCAAGCACCTCTTAGGACTTCTGCACATCTATCAACTTGCTAAATTAATGCTAAATTAAATTGTGGTGAATGTTTAGAACATTTTGAATGGTTAAAAAGAAAATGTCTATGTCTAAAGTATTACAAAACAAAAGCTCTGCATTAAGTACTTTGCCTTTGCCCTGTCTGGGCTTGGTCTCTGAAATTTTTTCTCTGTATTTCATTATTCATTAAGTTTACAATGTGCTTTAGTAACACAGCTTTGATTTTGTTTCCCAGAGCCAAATCAGACCCTAGGCTTGCCTTTGACTTGGCTCTGACTTGAAAGTATTTGGCTTGCCCAGACATATATAAAATGAGCAGCCAAAAAAGAGATGTTCCCAGATTTTTTACTCTGAGCGTCAAAGAGAGAAAAATCATTTCCTATGTAGATGCAATAGCAAAGTACAGTAACACCAGTAGTTGCTACAATTTACTGCCAGTACACAGAAAACTAGGTCGAGGAGGCTGCTGGTATAGCTTAAAACACTAATGCAGCTTTCACAAACTTGAGAGAGACAACAGACATATTTATGGAGGGCTCAGTAATTAAGCTCATGCTAATATTGATGAAAGACTTTCCATATTGAACTGCTTCATGATGCTAGAAAATGCTTCCTGATACAAATGCTTATTTTTCCTTAGCACAATTTCATCTCCTCACTGCTAGGTAGATGTATGCTGCACCAGTTATAGGTGATTTTAGATGTCTTTTTCCTGGTTCCTTTAGCTTTGCCTAGCTCTTTCTGTCACAGCAATATGCATTTTCAGATCTAGGATTGTTATCTTCCTGTGCTTGGTATGACCTGCTTGAACATACACTATACCATCTTTGCTACCACAATCCATGAAAAGCTCATCACTCTTCTTCTTCTTGCATTTACTCCTCAGGGTTTTTACTCCTTGGGTTTTTTTGGTTTCATCTTCTGACCTAACTGCCTTCCAAATACTCTTTTTCCATTAAACAGTGCTATGACCCCACAGAGACCTAACCAGTGGTGGTCAACAATGTGTGCACTCTGCACAAGCTTAATTGATTGCACTGGAAATTCTGGTTAAAGAATACTTGTTGAATTTGATCCTTGGCATGCTTTTCAGAGTTTTAATCTTTTTTCATGTTCTTCCCATGCTTTTAATCTCTTTAGGCCTTTCTGAATTTCTGACACAGAAACATTATAGCAAATACTTCATTATGCTCCTAGGGGAGCATCAGACTCTGTCCATTGGAAAAAAAGCTGTTAGTAAGAACATCACATTCAAACAACTTTTTGCCATTTTGCCCAGCATTTTACATTGAAACTGAACCAAACCAAAACCCATAACATTATTCTCTTTCCACGAAAGCTCAGTAAATCTTTCAGTGCAGTAAATATATCTCATGACTAACAGATAAAATCCACACAGTGTTACATTATGTACTCTTTCCATTAAGGGAAGATATTTTGCTGACCCTGGGAAATTTTTTCTTTAATCTCAATATTTGTGTGGCACAACACATGCTCCTCCAATGACATTCTTGGGTTTACTTTTTGTTATGCTTTTTTTTTCCCAAAGTAAATTTGTGTTTTTATCTTAATATGTGTGTGGTTTAATACACACCCCTCCAATGACCTTCCTGGGTTTTCCTAATGCTTTTGTTGTTCTAAATTAATGGGTAGGGTAAGGAGAGGTGGAGATTCTTACATCATTTGGTATATACACAAATGAGCTCTGAGCTGAAATTCTTTCAAATGTCAGATATATAATTCTGTAATTTATAACTGTTTGATTGCAATTTATAGCATTTTTTCAGAAGGATGAACTACACTGGAAAATAAAATATTCGAAATTTCAGCAAAAGGAAACAATAAAGATAAGCCAGCTACTTTAGTTATTGGACTTTCCTTAAAGATCCAGAGAATATCACTTATCTCTGTGCTGTCTCTCCACACTGAAACAGGACTGAATTTTGCTGTATGAGCTACATACAGCATAATAAATATAATACATCATAATAAAATAGTTATGAGGCTTACAAATTCCCTACAGGAATGAATAAAGGAAAGAGGCTTCCCATATTTGTTATAATCAGTGAAAGGAAATGTTGAAGGTCACACAGCATCTATCACTGCAGACTGTTAGCTAGGAATAGCATTTTTTATAATACAGTGCATTTTATTAAAAAGGCCTTGAAATGTTAATTAATCTAACAAAGACCTTCAACTCGTAAGTGCTAGGTACAATCGTTCCACAGAATGGCAAGCTAATGAAGTTTTAGGATCAGGACAAGATCCAGGGAACTTGGATCTGAATTCCCTAGTCAGATCACCGGACACAAGATCTTCCAGAACAGCAATAGCTCAAATATTGTTTGTTCACAAAAAAAAAAAAAAAAAGAAAAGAAATTCACCTTACCTTGCAATGAATTGAAAATGGAGAAGAGGTACAGGAAGGGCAGAGTTAAGGGACCCCAGGCAAAAAAGGCAAAGCCCCATGTCATGCCTAAGAGGAAGGTCAGGCTGACCACACTACGGAGGTTCCTCAGAATCTCTTCCTTTAGGGTCCGATTAGTTCTTTTCCCATTCCTCCCACAGATCTGCACCATCACCACCACAAACATGGCAACGTTCAAGAGAAACATGATTCCAAAGTATCCAGCACAAGTTACATAAAAGACAACTTTATTCTTGATCCAGCAGCTGTAAAAAAAAAATATGAAATTATGATCATTTTTAGGTAATGCAAAACATCCTCTTATTATTTATATAACTACAAGGAAAACCTATGCCTGTTTCCACTGCTGCAGAACTATAATTTCAAATAAAACCTTTATTCATTTTCTGTTTTAAATAGGATCGAGCTCAGTGACATCTTAAGTCACTATAACCCATACTAGCATCTTGTCAGAAACCTAAGTATTGCACCTCATTTTAATTAAAACTAATGAGAAAGAAAATCTGATCTCAGATATAAGCATTGGAAACTCCAATCTCATCAAGCAACTCAATACGAGTGTGCTTCAGCACCTTCCTTAATGTGGAGCATAGGATGCTTTATTAATAGAATAGGCAACCTTGGATCTTCAGTGCCAAAATCCCAAGTTTCTGTCACTTCAACTAAAGGACAACTCACGTGGCTCTACAGAAGCAGTATGGGCAGTCCTTTGAGGCAGCCATTTAACTGACAGCTGTTTGAGAGATCTAGCTCATTCCTCTAGTATCAAATGGCTGGAACGCTTAGCATGTTACTTTAATAAAAACACAGAATCACATTTTTGTTTATCATGACAAAGTTTTGCCCGTCAAAGAACAGAAAATGAGGTAACAAAGAGCCATATTAAAATTTTGGCGTTTTGAGATGATTATTTGAACATCCAGAAAAGAACATGGAAAGCTAATGATCTATTAGGCTACTTTATTTACAAAGGAGACTATTTTTATTTTATTTTTTTCATGCTCACACCTAGAAGATGTAGCTTTTATTTAAGATAAACCAAAACAGGTATTTTTATTTTTGTGAAACAAAATTTACAGTTATTCTTTTGTCAGAAATGTGTTTGTACCTGGTCCTAGGTAATGCAGATTTCCCTCCAATATTTCTTACAGTCTTCTTCGTTCTTCAGATTCAAATAATTTAGAAGACAATTTTGTCTACTGTGTGTGTTTTATCCATCTATGACTTTTCCATAGCTATCTGGCTAATGCTTTTTTTCTTTTGTTCTCCAGACTGTAAATGCTAAATTGTAAGAGATCAAAAGTAATACTCACAAGTCGTCTCCTCCTTGCCCACTAGCATCTTTGCCATACAATTCTTTGCCATAAACATGACTTGCTTCTTTATTTGTGCTTGCTAAAACAATTGCTATCACTAGAGCTGGCAAACCTGCAACAGAAGATAATTGTAGTTTGCTCTCAAATCCCCTAAACTTTCAAAATTACCATGCAAAGCTGAATTATTGATGATTCCGACAATATTGTTTTAGTATAGAGTATCCTGAGGTAGTTCTATGTCAGAAAACTACAGAGAAGTAGAGGAAATCAATTTTTCAAGGAGTAAAAATGTGTAAAGCTTTCAAAGTACTTAATGAGCATTAATGAATCAGCCTAATAATGTTCTTTAAGTTAGAAAATGCTACTTTAGGATGTGACAAGGTAATTCTCTCAAAACACTCACTCAAAGGCTCCCGTAATGAAGTGAGGAGACTAAAAAATTACTAAAAAAAATGAGATCTAAAGAAGGAATGGAATTAGTATTTTTTGGAGGAATTTTTTTTCTAGAGATGCTGATGCCATTTAAGAAGGCTGAGGAACAAGGGAACATGAACTCGAACCTGTAATTTCTCCTCTGCTTCTCTCAGATATCAGTAAATATCTTCGCTTTTTCTAAAACATTGTATACCCTTTACCTAAAAATGAACCCCCACCTCCACAGAAAAAGAACATCCAAATTATTTATTTTTCATTAATATAGTAAAGAGAATATTTTGGGAAAATAATAGACAGCTTGACAACAGTGTGGAAGAGAACTATGTGCACAGGGAGGTACAGCTCACACAGAACAAACATACATTTCCTGACATGCCTTATTTACATGCCTTATTCCTGCAATGACAAAACAGATTCAAAGGGGGAAGAGGTTAATTTGCTTTTCCTACCACTCAGTCCTTGTCCTCTGCTAGTGTTGCCAAAAAGGATGCTAGTTGCCGATGGAAAGACATCAATTATCAACTGGACTGAGGTCAGTGCTCTAGTCATAAGGTTAATGGTTTTGTATTGTACTGTATTATTTCAAACACAATATGTGCATTCAGGCAGAAGGCATAGATTCCTGATATATAGATATAAAAACAGAAGAAGAAAAGCCTTGCTGCCTGAGCCTCACAGTTATTTTTCAGTATTGCATTTTCCAATTCAGTCCTACAGAGTACACTGCTTAGGGCAGGCAGGATCTCCCTGTGGTTTAAACACTGCTGAAGCTCAGGAAATTTTGGTTGTTTCTGATTCCATCAAAGGCTCTGTACTTTTTGGCAAGAAACTGCAGGCTCAGTAGAGAGCTTTTTGAAAGTCAACACGGAGATCCCCATGGGCTTTGTAGTAACTGCCAGGGTTTCATTGTATGCTGTGGTTCTCCATCTCTGATATGGCAGTAATATGCCAGCCTCTCTGGAAAGACCAGTGTATCTGGTCTCTCTGCTCCTCCTCCGACAGAGACTGCCAGTTTCAGTGTGTCTGCACCGAACTATCCACAGGAACTCTGGTCTCAGTGACAGAGTCCTGGCTGTATGCCATCACCTCAGGGTGGAGGAAGGAAACTTTACACTGATTTTGATTCTGCTTTGAATCTGTGATAATGGCCCTTTGAAAAGTATCGTTTCAGAAAACACACTATGCAAAAACTGCATCTACCGAACTCACCCCAGCCAATGATGCAAAACTTCAGTATGTATCGCCGTATGTAAGTGTTGAACACTTTCACCAGAGCAATGTACATATGAACAGCTTCTAGTCCCATCCATGTGAAGGTGGCCAGAAGAAAAAAGTGCAAAAGTGCTGCAACAGCTATGCAGAGGCCATCTATGTCAAATGATGCAATCCAGCCATCAAGCAAGAAGGTCAAGTTGAGAAAGAGCAGGGCTGTGCTCAAATTCATTAGGATTTTGGAGGGATAATCTCTTCGTAGCTTCCTGGTGAGAGAAATGCAGATGCATATGATTAATTGGTTCCAACTACCCAAGGGGCTTACAGCACCTGGGTTTACCAGTTTACAAAGTAAATAAAAGTACAATGATCTCATAAGCTATCATAGTCATAAGCTATTGTGGCAATAAGGCACAGTGATACATCCCCTGTGATACTGCTGAAGGCTTCTGCTGTATGTGGTAGGAAAACGCCAGCACTTCTTTGGGCCCTTAATAAGCTACTTAACTGCCACAATATTTTAGCAACTGATTCATTATCTACTATTAGCAAACCTTCAAATTAAATATAACGCAATGTGTTTTGTACCTGAAATGAGGACTGAAGAAACTTAAAGTCAAACTTTCAAAAATATAGCTGGCCAGAGGCTCATCTCTGATTATTTCATATATTAATCTTTGCTACTTTTTGGAAGATATTGTCCAGTGCATGTTATTTTCTGGTTTCTTTTGTTGTTGTTGTTGTTGTTTGTTTGTTTTTGCTTCTTTTTCTCTTTCTTTTTGTAACTGATACACATTGAAATGTATGAACTGTGGGGCAACTTCTGCCATCTTTGACCAGAACATTATACCATAGGTAATGTAATAGGAATGCAATAATTAGACATATTTAGAACTATTTTTGAAGATTTCAGAAGCTCCCCTTTCTTTACTCCAGCAAATCATCCTTCTTTAGCAGAATGGCAGAATGGTTGCTTTGTGTTGATGTGACTTCATTTTCTCTTTTCACTGTTCACAGAACTGTATTACTTCAAAGCTTACTTCTGCATTCCCTTGAGTTCCTTGTTGAAATTGCTGTAAAACTTCACAACTTAGCTTCATTTTATTTCTCTTCCCCACTTCCTTCTGAAGGGCTACAGAACGTCGTTGCTCTAGTCAGAAATTTTTCTTTTTTATTCAGGACCTACTATGCTCACACAGCAGGTTGTTTGTTTGTCTGTTCATTTGTTTTGCTCATATTAAGCCCAGATGTGGATTTTATAATATAGATCTATTTAGAATCTGGAGGATATCATACACCCAGAAGAGAAAATTCTGGGACACGTTAGCCTTGTTGCCTGGCTTGAGTAGCACAACACACTGAAAACAGGAGGAGAGAGTCTGAACTTATGCCTCTTGAAAAAAAATTTCACTTTTACCATTGTACCCAGGATTCTTCAGGTGTTTTAAACATATTTTCCTTCCTAGGCAAATAAAAAACGGATATAGCTAATTTATTTTATTCATCACATAGGAGTACCTCCTTTGTGGTTTTTATGACAGAACTAATACTCACTCAAATGCAATATATGTCAGAAGAGTCGCAGCTGAAAATATAGCAGATATCCCACAGCCTATGTAAGTGATGAAAGTGAGGATCTTGGTATTCTGCGAGTCTATTTCTGTAGCGGTTCCCTGAAGGTCCTATGTGAGACAGGAGGAAGGGGCATCAGTAGTTGCAGCACAAAACTCTTGCTTGGTAATTAGTCAAGTGAAACTCAGAAACACTTTGGCAATAACACTATAACCCTGATGTCAGGGTTCATGTTTACTGAGTATACTTGGTTTACAGTTGTTACACCTCTCAATTCCTTCCCATAGCTCTTCAAAACATTGTGCTGTGAGAATTATAGCTGCTGGATTCAGCAGAGAGAGCACGCTCCTGATCCTTATAATTCAGTATCAGGAATTCAAATGTCCCCCTGTGGAAAAATCTTCCCATTTCAAACTTTTTAGTTCAGTTGCTTATAGACATTTCTCTTTAAGAAGATAATCAAGTTGAATGTGTATTGAAAAAATGACCTAAAAAATGTTCGCAACGAAATGTGTAATGTTCTGGGGAGTTTCTGACATCACTTTTTGTTACTAGAAGCTTACAAGAGTCAATGTAGCAAATCATCTATGGGTGAAACCAAGGGCAAGATATTGTTCTTTGATTTTATGGTCTGTTTTGACATGAAAACTACAGTTATAAATAGAATTGGTCAGAAAAATAGTGACAAAGACAACATTTAAAAAAAAAAAAACTGGAAATGAAGTAGGAACATTATGAGGATTTTTTTTCCAGTTTTCTGTCCAACTGTAATTGCCACATAGTCCCGTCTGAGAATAACTGCCAGAGTTATTTCCTTTTTTAAGGGAAAGAAAAAATGAGAATGTTTGGATCTATATCACTGTGGAGCAAGTGTGAGCAAGTACTAGCACATAATGCTGTTTATTCTAGTCAGTGGAACTGTCTTCCCTAGCAAAAAAAGATAGCAACATCTAGCAAAAAGACATCAATGAAATACTACAGACCATGCCACTCTTCAGAGGAAAATGAAGGAGCTGTATGCAGTTTTTTAAATCCTGTCCCAAACTTATGACAGTTTATAAAAAGATTATTTAAAAAAATTTAATATACAAATTAAAGTTAGATAAGATTATTGAAATGGAAAAGCAATTAGAAGGGTAAAAATTGTGTAAAAATCTATTGGAACACAGCCCAAATTCAAAGAATTTCTGCCTTAATTCCTAAAGCCACTAAAGCATTCGGGGAAGAGAAGGGATTCATTGAGCAAATCCTGAAGAAAGCCCTTTCCCCCCTCCCTCTTCAAGGATGAAAAGTGAAACAAGACCATGATTTAGCTTGCAGAAAGACAAAAAGCTTATGACTATTTCACATGGACAGTTGAGTATGATGTGAAGAGAGCAGCTCTGTTAGGAAGGCTCTGGGAGGCCAAAGCTGAAAAAGTCAGTGCCTGTAGCTCCGTTGTACAGAGAAGTCCTATGTATCACTGCAACAAGTTAAATAAATAAATAAATAAGCCAAATAGTTTCATTTGGAGCATTGCCGTGATAAAGAGCCAAAAACTCTTCTGCAGGTTTTATTTACAGGCCAAACAACACTAATTTTGGATTGAAAGAAATGGTTCAACCTATCAATAAGGGTAAAAAATCACTGAATTTTAAGATAAGATAGTGGTAATCCATCATTTTCACACTGAGATTTTTTTCTTTCAAAAACACGTCGAACAGACAGATTGCTGGAGACACTTGAATATTAGAGGAATCGTACTCCTGAGGCTGAAGGTACCCTCATCCATCTTCCTGATAAGCTAAACTCTACCTATCTAAGCCATCCGTCTGGAGATTTTGCCTAAGGTTTTGATAAAGTAGGAGGTAAACATGCTTTGGTGCTAGCCCTTGGTGGGTGGATTTATTCCAAGAGAATGTCTGTACTGCAAAGCAACTCCAATGCTGATTAAAGTCATTTAAAAGAAAACAGCAAAAATGAGTTGACAGATTTTGCAAAAGAAGGTATCACTTCTTGGCACAAAGTAAATATAAATCCTGTTGAATTTGCAACTAAAACTCCTGAGAGACAATTTAGCCCCTTGAATATCATGATGAAGTAGAATATCCTTTGTCTTGACTTCTAATTCTCATTAGCTATTATGCTGACTTTAGGACATTTTTCTCTCCCTGATCGTTTTCCCTAAAAATACAATGCTCTACTTTTTTGTTCTGAAACCAGTGTCTCATCTTTTTCTCTAAAAAAATAATTTCACTTTTTTTTCTGTAAACATCTTCCCACTTTTTCCATTTAGCTAGTGGAACAGTTAGTACTGTGCCTTCATTTTACAGTCTCCTATTCTGGCCTTCTTTTTCACCCAGACATGTCCTGGCTTTGAAGCTGGATAATATAATATGATATTCGCTCAGAAGTCTTTCCCCAAAGCCTTCTGTGGCACAGTATTTTTCAACAATTTTTAAACAGTGGCACAGTACTTTTCAAAATACTTTTATGGGCACATTTTGCATTTTATTTTATAATACTTAGCCACTTCTCCTTTCATTCCCTAAATTCATTACCTTATTCTTGAATCATCATCATTAGGTACATTTTTATGAAAAGAAAATTTTATATCAATAGGGAGAAAAATGGTGTTTGAAGGTTAAAAATCCTGTACAAAAGGAATAACACATAACAATCATAAATGAAGATAATTGTCTTGACCCGTGAGAAAAACGACATTATGATTCCTAGGAAAGATAATTTAGTGAGCAGCAAGAGTCTGCCTACCATTAAGACCCCAAAGTGTGTGAGGTGGTTGCACAAGCAAACTGTCTCATTTTCATTAGATTCTGGTTGCACATTGCAGCCCATGGGGTTCCAGCCACCATTGCCATCTGTGGAAAGAAAACAGGAGCAACCCTACTTTCCAACAAATGTAAGACATTTTCATCAGATTCCTCATTTCATCTTGTGCAAATGCAGAAAAGCATATATAGTAAATATATAATATTAAAAGCCGTATTAAAAGCAATCAGTAAAGAAGAAAGTGTTAGATTTTTTAGGGAATTCCATCACACAAGTGTTCCAGTAATGGCCTACTGAGCAGAAGCAAGTGCTGAGGACCTATAGTAAAGCCTTTTGTTAATGATGGATGAATAAGACCTACTACGTGGATCATGCATTAAGACACACCTTTGTTTTACCCAACAATACGACGGTTTTAGAACTCCCTTTTACCATCCTGATGTGATGTCTGCACCTGCCTCCCTCCTACTCACATATTCCCTGGAAACATGAAAGCATTTATGGCCCACAAGCAGAGGGCCCCGCCCTTCCTATCTGCAGTGTGTAATACAGAAGGTCAGAGTGGATAATCTCAATTATACTTAAAAAAAACACAAAGTAAACTATTCTCTTCCTATCCCACCCCAAAAGACCTTTTTTTTTGAAAAACAAAAGTAGAAAGTTTTATTTTAAAAAAATAAATGTAAAAAAGTAATAAAAGTAATGTTTGCGTTTCCTATAACTTCTTTCATTTTTCCCACTAAAATATGAACTAATCTTGAGAAATAGTTCATGTTCTCTGACCTCTTAAGGACATTTTGCCAACTCTAAGAAAAATTCTATACATTATTGCTCAGACACCATAACTTTACTTTAAATTCAAGACAGGATCTTTCAAAATGACTGTGATGTTCAAAATCACTTAAAACTCTCTGCATATTTCTCCTTTGATGTGCTTTATAAATTTAGATTCCTTATTAGTTTCTTTTTTCCCCCTCTCTGTTTTTATCCTTCTGCATTCTCCTCAGTATTCCTGACCAACTTTCCTGCTTTCAACTACTACTTTGGACAATTAATTTCACCTCTTAGATGGCTCTCTTTACTAAACCCCTCCACTTCAATCAAATCCTACTAGTAAGGCCTCACTCTATCTCTGTTTCATGGTAAGAAGATGGAACATCTCAGTATCGATTTCTAAAACAGAAGAATCTGGAAGTTCACCCCAGAAAATGGCTTTGTCTATACAAAGGATGAAGAACTTGAGGGTAACACCAGACAGTGGTTAGGAAATATCAACAAAGAATGATCTGAAACACTGCCTTCCTAATTTCTATATCCATATTGGACCTCTTCCAGTTGGATGTCGAGTCACTGTCTAAATGAAGTTTGTGTAATGCAGTCTCTAAATTTCCATGGAATCAATACCAATTCAAGATCTGTAACAGGTACAATCTCACAATTAAATAACCCAACATTTTTGAAATAATCAGTTAGCATGATGGCTAAGAGCCATAAATGTGTCTGATTAGCATTACTATTTGCTTTCCACATGCAGATGGCTCAGTGAAAAACTGCTATCAGATACAGAAAAATAAAGAAACCATACGAATTAAAAATGTTAAACAAATTTACATGCAGAACTTTTAGTAAGAATAATTAACATCCGCTTTTACAAGTGACCTTACTAACAAGAAGAAACGATACAGCCCAAAGATTTCATCTAATTCTGCAAACTGATAAAGAAGTACAAAGGGTCAAAAGCTGTGACAGATTTTATTACCTGCATAAAAGAAATGGCAGTATTTTTAAACTTACCATTTTTGGACATATCCCAGAAGACACAGGTAGGCTTAGGATCTTCCTAAGAACACATGCAAAAGCAGACTTTTTATAGCTCTTCAGATATAAATCTCATCAACATACACATTTTCAGCAAATATTTTATTATCTTTTCACTTAATGAGCAGTAGAATAAATATTATTTGGATTGTTGAAATTTTATCTAGTGTCAATCTAGACCTTATTCTACTAGAAAGACAAATTTGGCCAGATTATAAAACATAGAGTACTATTCCTCTTCACTGTTCCTTCTCCACATACTCAGAATGAGAACATTTTATTGTCTCGCTAAAGTTGAATCCATTAATATTGTATCATTACAGAGCCTAAATATTTTTTACTGTTCACCTTATCAGAACTTAGTGAATCCTCTATACAACCGGCCTCACAACTGTGCAAACACCTGCTGAACCCAAGTGAAGGTTGTTGTACTGCATCTTAATAGTCATTATAATGAAAAGTAAGGTGAAGTTAATTGAAATGTGAAAATTATGAACCAGGTTCTCACTGCATAAGCAATCTACTTATGTGTTGAATTTCAACATCATCTTTTAAAATTTATCTAATGCTACCTTCTCTTTTGCAGTAGCTACTGTCAACTACGTTTATTTAACGGAAAGTGTATGCGCCACAAGGTAGCATTAGGGCTTATTTCTTTAAATTAATTGTATCTTCTAAAAATGTGGTTTTGTCCATTCCTCTTCTGCAGGAAACCACATAACAAAATCCCTTGGGGAATTATTCACAAAGCAATTTTTGTTTAATCAAATAATTTAAGTAATTTTAAAGTTCCAGTGTAACAGGGTCATGAAAGTTTCAATGAACAGGGTCATGAACCAGTCATGAACAAAAGGTTTTGCCTACAGTTATTGGCACAAATTGCCTCTGAATCAATCGTCTTTGAGATAAATGTTAAATCATGGATGGAGTGGGAATGTGCGAGAATGCAAGAGGCTATTTTTTCTTTTTGCTTAATTGCTTTTATTTTAGAAATTTTACTTCCATTGGAGTTTATATTCATAGTTTTTATTCAAAATCCACCCATAGCAATGAAGCTATACTTCACTATTAGTTCACTCCAAAAATAATGCCTCCTATTTATTTCTATGAAAACCATAGCAGACATAAAGAGCGCAATAACACTATTTGATAGAGCAAATTTTCAGCTACAAAACACTATTTCTCAACACAGTCACCACCATTAGCTGTGCATTTTCACTAGTGATGAACAAGAGCCTGCATGCCACGCTCATAAAAATCCGCACCAGTGAAGGTGCCCCACTGTCACTGTTGCCACTGCTGAAACGCACCACCACCCCTCATTGTGCTCACATCCACTGCATGGTCTCCATCAACACTCAGCAAGCATCAATGGATGTCAATGGATGCCATTTTTTCCACATGGATGAATTCAATTCCCCACCATTGCTTCATCCACCCTTCCATGTCAGACGTCATTTTGTCAGACTGCACCTCTGCTGCCATCTGTTGCATGGCAACAAAATATAAGGGAGTATTGGTGGAAGGATCCAACCTCTACTGCTACACCACAACATCCACCTCTGATGTCATGGGTCAACGACATAAAATAAGAGGCATTATTTTTGGAGCAACCCTCGTATCTATAAACCTGCATTCCTGTTTCTCTGAACAATCAGTCTCCTCTTACTTGAATTTTGGTATGTTTAATCGTAATCTTCACATAATCCTGAAGATCCTGAATAGTTATGTTTCCAATACTGCACGCCACCACAAAACTGGTCAAGTTGGCAGGAGTTTCTGCATCCTTTAAAAGATTCAGTAAAAATGTAATAAATGCTTACACATCACATGACATAAAAGCCAGAGTACACAGTTTCATTTTTGCAGCATGCCAGTATAAATAAACTGTCAGCATTTCTGTACTTTTGATCACATAATATTGTAACATTCTATTTATAAAATCAAATTATAGATTTGCTTCATGGAAGTTTCCCTATTTTTCTTATAGTTGTAAATATATATCGACGTTATTACAATGATAGGTTAGAAGTCATCCTTTCCCCTTTTAATCATTTTGTCTAATGCCACCAAAGTTAGAACTCAAACAATGTAGCAGATAACAAACCATGATATGATTAGCTTGTTTCCCTAAACAAGAACAAACCAGCTTTCTTATCTTATTGTTGATAGCAATTGTTGATATTATTTTACTAGGTGCAAAGTTTTTGGAGAACAGTCTCTTTTCTGTGGATAGTTGTTAAGCCATCCTCCATCTTACAATGATGTAGTAAACAAATTCAAAGAAATGCTATATACTGTAAGGTCTTATTTAGTGGGAATTTAACTAGAAGACTAACAATATTAATATTGTTTATATCCTGAAGTGAAAAAGTATCAGGTTGAGAATTTTCCAGAAGAGAAGTTTTCCCATGGAATCTGATAATTTAATAAAATTTGAGAATATGGTTTTCCTGTGAAAAATTTTCATTGAAGTCTGAATAGCTACACAACTGCTTGTCCTTATGGGAAACCAGAAAGCTTAAACTTCCAGGAAACTACCTGCTGCAATTGCCTAAAATTGAGTGTCCGCTTTAGAGGCTTTAAGGTATCTTCTCTGGTCTCCGGCTATTCTCTCATCAGCTCACTGTCACATATGTCAGACAGCAGTGCCTTTGTAATTTGAGGCATCCCAAACGGAACTACACTCCTTGCCTGGGGAACTGATACCTTCTCCTGCACAAGGATCTGTCCATTCCTATCCATGACAAAACAGCTTATGGAGTTTTAGGTGCAAATTTCATTGCAATTTTTTTTTTTTGGTTTTCAGTGAGTTACTAAGAATCGCTTAAAATCACCATTAAAAAACACATTTTGACTTTGTATAATTTTAATGTCATTACGACAATCCTATATGTGTATTCTTCTCGTTCCTTTATTAAAGATATTCATCCTGTTTTTCCTAAAAGTGGCCTTAAAATGAGTACTATTTTAAATAATTAAATATACTTCAGGGTGTATTTTAGAAGGTAATTGAGGGTCATGGGTATTTTCTTGTCTTGATTATCTGAAGAATCTGGAAACACTGCCAATAAAAATGATAATATAGGCACAATACAATACTGCAGAGTTCTGCGGATGCACGAGAGTCAAAGGTCACTTCAAATACTAATGGGAAAACAAACTGAAGCCTTCTGAGGCTTAGCCCACAGTTCACTGTGAAACAATGTTTCCTTATTAATTAGCTCTTTTTTTTTTTCAAGACTAGGTATGTTTTTGCGTTTTTTTTTTTTTTCCAAGCTGTGAAACTCCTCCTAATTTTTTTTTTTACATTAATATGCAGGAACTATTTATGATTACTATGTGAAGGGACCCAAAGAAGAAGAAAAACAAATCTGCCTGGGTCCCTTCTGTTTTCAGGTACAAATATTGTTATTCAATAACTAGGTTGTCTACAAACAGATTCATACATCATTATAACACAGTGTGCTTGTGAGAACACAAAAAAAGAATAGTATGTATAGAAAAAATGTTCTTTGTACAGTGACCATCAGCACAGAGTTTCAAACTGGATATAAGTAGTTCATTGGGCATGACTGTCAATCAACTCTTCCAAGGAAAAGAAAAGGAAAGAGTAGTAAGCAGTGTTGTGTTACAGGCCAAATTCCCAGCTGATATAAAAGAACCCAGCTCCACGGAACATCAAGGACTTATATCAAAGCATTTCTATAGAAGATATGCCTTCTCAAAGGCCTTGCCACTTTACACTGATTGCAATCAGAAGGGATCCAGCTTCTTGTTGATTACTCTGAAAAAATGTTTATCTCAGATGTGAGGGGAATGCACTACAGTCAAATTGCTCACACAAATTCAGTGTGCATGCTATGGCTATTTTGTCACTCTGAATCCCCATGTCTGTAATGCCTACCTCCATTTGCTATCACTTGCTTCCTACAAAAAGCTTTTAGCAACTGCCTTTGACTCACTCCAGCGGAAATTACTTCAAACACATTAAAGTTTACCTGAAAAAGACCATTTTTGTTGAAGAAAGTAAATTGAGCCCTCGATATAACTTCAAAATCATCTTGGCTTAAATTCTTCAGTAAACTTGGTGGCAGAACAACAGAAGCAAAGGCATTTGCCTGATCCTTGTCAAAGTCTATCTGTTAAATAAAAACAGTAGAAGAAAAGAACATGTTCAAATAAAAAGCAAGCCATCCTTTGTCCACAACTGGGTTCAGATCCTTCATGAAGATATCTAAAATACAGGACTAGAACCTTCAACACTAATTTTACCTGTACCTATGCAAAAGGTGATTCAATTTTAAAAAAAAAGGCTTTGGATGTTTTTTGACACTCAGCATGAGAGTAACCTTCTGCTACAGGAAGTCAGTACATTAAAATAAACAATCAAATAAAGAAAAAAGTCCTCTTTCACTGATATAACAATGATTTGAAAATACCAAGATGACAATAACGGCAGCCTTAATAATTTCCAGTAATCATTAAAATACATTTCCTTATACCAAAAAGCGTTGAGAACAGAAAAACTTGCCCTGAATCCTTCTTTTTATAGTTGTA
The DNA here is from genome assembly GCA_013396635.1 of Penelope pileata. Lineage (NCBI taxonomy): Eukaryota > Metazoa > Chordata > Aves > Galliformes > Cracidae > Penelope > Penelope pileata. The sequence goes on along the minus strand of WBMW01005660.1, from coordinate 317,393 downwards.
TTTTTTGGCTTGATCTTAACAGCTGAATTAATTCTCTCACTCAATTTTTAATTCCTCTGTTACAAAGGGAGATGATAAAATAATAATTAGTTTCACCTCTCTACATTTATCATGTAACAGAGCACAAAAAAAAGACTGTCATAAGGATAATCAGTATTGGCAACATGTCAGACAGCTGAAAGTCCTCTATAATGGCACAGGGATGTAAAAAGTGAGCAGGAGATAAATGAGGATGCAAACTTGTATTTCATTAGCTATCACTCAGCAGTTCCATGACTGCATGCTCTTACACCACGGCAAACTCAAGGTGTACGAGCCTATCCATCAAGAGGAGGGGAGTAATTAATCTAATATGGGCTCTATTGTAAAAGTGTTCAAGAATTTTATTATGAGATAAAGAAATTCACACTCCTGACTTCTTCAGAGGCAACTTGCATTTGTGTCTTTCATGATCAATCATACGATTCTAAAAGTTCCTTTAGTTAATAGAAAGTTACAAGTCATTGGCTACTGACAGATTTATTTAAATTCAAAATTTTCACTGATTTACTGCGATTACTTGGAAATTAATAGGAGTATAGGTATCTCCTGACAGGGCTAGATGTGTTTGAATGAAAGGTTCTCAAAGTATAATTCTGCCACATTAAACAAAAAGTATGCATGTAATAGAGATATCCCACTAGGTACTGTCTGCAAATGGAATGGAAGAGGTTTCTATGAAGAAGCATGGATATATTACAGGAACAATTTAATAATATGAATCACCATAAGCTAACTTAGTCAAAGGTTTGGCAAGAAACATAAAGACACTAGGGACTAAAATAGAATCTTTCCCAATCACCATGGTTACATTTGCTTGATATCTACCTCAAGAAAAAATACGAAAGTAAATCTGGAAACACTCTAACACACAATTTAAAGATTTTAAGGCTCCCTGATGAGCCTGGGATAGATCACCACATCAATGGTGAAAAGCCTGAACTTTAACAGGAGAATCTCCCTCCAGCAGGGATAGCGAGTATCTTCCCTGATAGGCATGGAAAATATAAACTGCGACCACAGCTGCTGCTGACTTTTCTGGTAGGAAGGATGCTAAGAATTCTCAATCAGGTGTTGGAAATGTAAAAGTCTGAAAACAAACTCATGTTCCAATAGGAACATTATAAATAATTTGACGGAATTTTGATTTTATGATTATTTAGACAGTGCTGTAATAAATATTCCAGGGCAAGAAAATTCCTGGATGTCCTCAAGCCACAGATGGTAATTCTTATTACACATAAAAACATCCCAAATCTAATTTCGGAATTTTTCCTTTCCTCTTTCTGTAAATGAAATCTGGAGGAGAAACGTTCCTTTGATAACAATCAAAGAATAGGCTATTGAGATTCAGAGATGCCCTATCCTTACTGGTGTTCAAGGCTGGGTTGGACGAGGCCCTGAGCAGCCTGATCAAGTGTCTGACCTAATGGCTGGCAACCCTGCCCAAGGCAGGGGGCTTTAGAACTGGGTGATCTTTAACGTCCCTCCAACCCAAGCCATTTTATGATTTTATGATTGAGAGCTAAACAAAAGTAGATTTAAAATCATCAGACATTTCTAATTAAATTGCTTCAAAGAAAGTTTAGCCCAAACTTCTATGAATATGAATGCGTGAAAATTCAATTACATTAAATCTGTTTGCTTCGATTTAAAGCATTGTTTGAGTTTGTTTCAAAGTCCAGATACACTGCAAATAAAACACCTGTAGCTCATACTATTAGTACTACTGAAGACCACTGTTTTTTACAGTATATAGTACTTTACATAAAGATGAGATTGATGTCTTGCCAGTTTGTTGCATTAATGAATTTTGTTCCATTAGATGCTTACAACTCTAGTGATTAATCTTTAACCATTATCATAATGCCATGTTTTGTCTGAATTCAGATTTGGCTGCTCTGGTCCAAATTATAGTAGGTTTTTGTGGTTTTTTTTTTTTTTTTTGTTTATTATTTTCTGTGTTTTTCTCCAAGTAAGGCTCACTATATTTAAATGACTAGACCCCCCAAGAGTCTATGATTACATTACCTCTATCATAGATTTCTTACATAACTATGAAAAAAAAATACATTGGACTGAATTTTTAGAAGTATTTATGTGACATAAGATGCACATCACAGAATCACAAAATTGTATGGGTTGGAAGGGACCTCTAGAGATCATTGAGTCCAATCCCCCTGTCCAAGCAGTTCCCTACAGCACATGACAGAGGTAGGTGTTGAGACGGACCTTGAATATTTCCAGAGAAGGAGGCTCCACAACCTCCCTGGGCAGCTTGTTCTAGTGCTCTGTCACCCGCACCATGAAGAAGTTCTTCCACATGTTGGTGCGAAACTGCCTATGTGGCCATTTCCCCTTGTCCTGTCCCCATACACCACTGAAGAAAGTCTGGCCAGATCTCTTTGCCTCCCGCACTTTAAGATATCTATTGACATTTACAAGATCCCCTCTCAGTCTTCTTTTCTCAAGCCTGAACAGACCCAATTTATCCAGTCTTTTCTCATAAGGGAGATGCTCCAGGCCCTTTATCACCTTTGTGGCCCTCCGCTGGACTCTTTCCAGGAGATCCCTATCTTTTTTGTACTGGGGAGCCCAGAACTGGATACAGTACTCCAGCTGAGGCCTGACCAGGGCAGAGTAGAGGGGGAGGATCACTTCCCTCGACCTGCTGGAAATGCTCTTTTTAATGGACCTCAAGAAACCACTGGCCTTCTTGGCCACCAGGGCACACTGCTGGCTCATGGCCAACCTGTTGCTGTCCACCAGATAGGTATGCAGTGAAATTGTTTTAAAAATTCTAGGCGCCTCATTGCTACTGATTTCCACAAAACCTTTCAAAAATCCCACTAGGTGCTCAAGTGCATCTCAGACGCTATTCCATAGTTTTAAGTGTCTGTCCATTTTCATTTGTGAAAAAGATGAAAAAATATTTTTGAGGTGATGGCAAGTATCTTAACTGTAGCTTTCTGTCCAGGTACTGCAGCACCAGAGACCATTCTGCATCTTGAGTGATCTGTCCTTCTTTTATTTTTCCAAAGTCTGGGCTGATCACTGAAACCTCATGTGAATGTCTTGAACACCCTTGGACAGCACAAGTCTATGAACTTATGTGTGGAAAACCGGATCAGTCTTAACCCCTGTTAGTAGCTGTTTATACTACACTTGAAGGTTGAATACCTATTGTACCTGCAGGAAGCTACAGGTAAATGTCTACATTTACGTTTCTAATTCTAAACCTGAAATACGTCAATAGAGCTGTTAGTATAGAATGGGTAACACAGTAGCCTGTTAAAGATTATTTTCCCATTTCATTAGTCCAAAAAGATTGGAAAGGATAAAATCTATTCTGGATTTGTAAGCAAATTATTTTTCATCCATGTGGAACATATGTGGGTTCATCTGTTTCCTGCCACTCAAGGAAATAACTGGATTAATCTGTTCAGATGATTACAAAGAGGAAGGAAATAGAAAGTGGGATGGAGAAAATGGAGTTGTGAATGGTTTTATGAAAACCACAGCAAACACACTTGGAGTAACAGTCATACTTCCTATTAAAACACATGCCATACCTGGAAATCAGATGCATTATTCTGTGGACTGACACTGAAAGAAGAACCTTGGAAAGAAGTTGAGTTTATAGAAGACACTCCAAGTGCAAGGTTTCTTGTTGAAATACTCATCGATGGTCCAGTGAACTGGATCTTTAAAGCCAAGGCATCAATAGTCTTCAGAGCTCTAAAGACAGAAATAAAATTATTCTAAGAATTAAATATGTATTTTTTTAAGAATCAATGGTCCCATATACTTTCCATGTACCCTCTCCACCTTAAGGCAACTCTCTTATTATGTTTCTGTCATCCACCTTTATATTCATAAGGAGACTGTCAGGCTGTAAATTTATTTATATGTTTAACACTAAAGGTTTTGATTGACAGAATTTGCCTGACTACATATCACTGGTCCTGAAATAATCTTCCAACAACACCTAAATATGTTCTGTGTCATTTATCAGCAGACTTCCATCAAAATACTTCGTCATGTACATTAATTTTAGTACAAGAAGAAATATCTGTTTATCTCATTTGGAATTTTTTTCATGGACATCAGAAAAAATTGCTTTCATTTACTTCAATTATTTATATGGAAGGACGAATCAATTTCTTAAATGGTTACTCTTTAAAGAAAATGCAGAAATACTTACTCTGAAGATGACGCTGCCAACACACTGTCTGAACTGTTTAGAATATTGGAAAAAATTGTCACCACGGTAGAACCCAGAGATTCATCAATTTCTTCATCATTCACAATTTTTTTGAGTTTCTGGACAACATCATTTACTTTGTCTGAGGTAAGCTGCTGCCCTTCACCAGTGAGATTCAGAAGCTGATTGGCAATATCAGCTGCGTTTTCTGAAAGTACACACATAAAACGAAGCAAAAAGAGTAAATAATCTATACCAATCCTAAGGTAATATAGAAATACAAATTTTTATCCTCATTATTGAAAGCTAGAGCATGTCCTGTGGTACTTGTAATAAACATAAAACTTTATTATTTTGTCACATTTATATTTTTATGAAAAAGCATAAAAATCTGCTGATTCTTATATACTGTCCTCATTGGTTGTGTCTTTTCATTAATTTGATCTGAGTTTGTCAATCATAACAACTACTGAAAGGGCCAATTGATAGAAAGGGGGAGTGAGGAGTAAAAGTATATTTTCATTTGTTTATTTTTTCTCCTTATGATGTTCTCTTTTCCACTAGGAAAAAAACAGCTTCAGTTTCCCTCATGAAGCGAAACAAATGTGTCCCAAAGTCACTATTACTGACAAAATATTCACTCGTAACCTCTGTGGAGAAAGTCTGACCCACTGTGAATATTATCAATTTCTTCATGTGAGTGAACTCTTACTCAGAGGGCTGGCAAGCACAACACAAAGGCAAATCTCACGAGAAGAATCTTCCTGTTAAAGGAAATTTGATACCGTGTCCAGTAGCGAAGCATTAACATAAACTGCATGTTAAACTATATTTGGTGCCATCTGGAGAGAAAACTATCGTAAATGCAAACATTTTAGAGCAACAAAATATTTGATATTTACTCGATAATCACAAAAAAGATTTCAAAAGAAGAACAGTCTTCTTTTGCCTGCATCTGACTGTGTTTTTTTTTTTTAATGCCATGTTTACTATAGAGCATTTGTTCTACACCAAAAAAAGGTTTTCGTAGAGCATAACTGTAAGTACTCATCACAATCCACTAAGTTAGTCAGCTAGGCTCCCTACAAATCCCCTATCAGTGGTGAAAGAAAAAAAAAGGCTTCTCCAAGAAAGCAACGCAGAAAAGCAGCTTATTGTAGCTCAGAGTTACCTTTGAGAGTAATATTCTCTTCACTAACTCTGGCACTAAAATAGGAGGCAATAAATAGTTGCCCGTTTATTTTAACACCAGAATGACATCAAGGAGTATTTTTCAAATGGATAATAAATCTGAAAAGGTATGATCACAAGCTCAGTGAAAAGAAGTTTTTCCACTGGCATCTATGGCCACGGGAAATATTTAAAAATTTGTCTGAACCTGAATATCAGGCTTTCAGGTGCAAGCCTCCTGCCTCCATTCTTGCTTAAATTACCTTTAGAGAGTAGGTAGAGTCTGATTTATTTCATTAACTGATATTCAGACTTTTTTGTGGGTGGGTTGGATTCACTTTGGTGCATTTCCTTAGAGTTTAGACACTTTGCACTGTTTTTTATTTGTTTGTTTTTAGAAAGATGTAGTATAAATGAGGAAGACATTCCTTAGTGTAACTAGCTTCGTTATAGTAGGTAGAAACCAAAGTGTACAAAACTATTACTTTAGCCAAAGATCAAAATCTACACTTACCTGTGCAATTTCGAAGATCTGGTTGGCCCCAATATGATGTATAATTCTGAAGACCCAAATAGCTAGGGGAAAAATGACAAAATGCACATGAAATACAACAGAACATTATATAAATGTTTCATAATTGCTTTACAGGTGTCACAATGGTACAATGTTGTCTATTCACAAATTTCCTAGCAATACAGCCCCAATTGAGATTAAATGTGTATGCTAGACAGTGGAAATATGTGATCTGTGGAGTGACAGTGCTGGGAGAAATCCCAAATCTTTTAGACAAATTTCCAGTTGATTCTTATACTTGATAAACTGCATCAGCAGAAATTCTGGTCGTGTGTTTCAGAAAAGACCCAAATGTTGACACAAACAAATAACCCTATTATGGCCCAATCAGATGCTGTTTCTATTGTTTTCCTTTGATATAAATGGCTTTGAAATGGTCAATAGTACGTGGTAACAGCTCTCAGAAGGACAAGAACAAGAACTGTGTGGAGATAGAAACTTATGCCACCTATGAAAACCAGAGAAGATCACCACCAGATCCAGGTCCAAGGTGAGTGGTAGACATAAAGAGACTGTGTTTTTTTGAATAGCATTTTTTTTATAAAACCTTGGCATAGAAAAATGCCCAGACATGGCTCCAAAATTAAACACACTTTCTCCTAGATTTTCCTTCAGGACAACCATGTTAGCATAGTATAACAAAGGCAGAATGGAGAAAGGAAAAAGGTTATCCTTCCACTCAGCACATGATAAAGTTTTTCCACTCTTGGAAGCACAAGGCTAGAGGACACCACTGGCATAGCTTCCTTTTTTCTTTCAAAAAAACCCACCACACCTGTGCTCTGTATTGACAAAAGCTAGTGGGGACAAAGGCACAAAAAATACAGCACAATGCAGAACACAGTAACATTTTTTCACAAGAAGTGCTGCACACAGACAACCAATGGTATTGTTTATACCACAGATAAACGTAAGCAATGCTGGGGCAGCAAAGGCCAGAAGCCTTGATTTTTAGTGATTCTGAGGCTCTGACATAAAAACAATTTGACCACTGCATTACTTATATTAAAACAAAACTTGGTCAATCAAAATCTAGCAGGCTGAGGAAGTGAGTTAGTTAAATATAATGCTGGTTGCTTTCCTGTTTGGCACAGAACCTCAAAGCTGATTCATATCCATGTTGCCATATTGCTTACAAAAAGTAAAAGATCTATTCTTCTCAGAACATGTTTCAGATGCAATGTGGGTGGATGAGACTACTGTATTGCATTTAATGATGATCATCTTAAATACTGAAGAAATTAATTAATATTGCATCATAGCCATATTCAAGGCACTCAAAAGAGATCAAAGCCAAATTGTTTTAGTAATATATCAGAGGGAGTAATAATATTTCCCTTTTACAAATGAGAAATAGAGTTACAATCTTTAAATCATTTGTAGATGTTCACAAAGAAAGCTTACATTAGGGAAAAGTTAATCTTAAAAGCACAAGTCCAAATCTTTAAGCATTAGACTTCTCCTATTATTAATAACATTCTTATTTCAAAGGATTTATTTTACTTTAGTTTAACTGGATAAGAAGTTCTGGATTAAATTAAATACACATCTCATCTTTACAGAGTTTTGTCAAAAGTTTCTTATACAAGTTAAGATAGTAGTAGCGGAGCAGTAGCAGATCTTTAGATTTTTGCAATATAAACATGAATTGAAGAAAGCACGTTTGTTCTGTAAGAAGGTGCTATTTTCATAGTCACTTTGATCATGTATTAATTGTGGGCCTCAATATATCCTACAGAAGTGGTGGGTAAGTATTTTTTTCTTACTAATGAAGTACATACCCTTACTGCACACACATGATCTCTCACAGCATAGAAATCATCCTTCTGAGATATGGTACCAGTCAACGGCATCTGTTGCGGAGGATGCAATTTAACTATATAAACAGAAAGCTGAAGCTCTCAGCTTCTCTGGTATTTGACCACCTACCAGGTTCTTGATGCAATCTGAACTGAGCTCCCATGGCAAAACGTAAAGTTGGTAACTGTTGGTCTGGTATCTGGCCAAAAATAGTTTGGAGGGTTTTCTTCAGCTAAACATTTTTCTGTAAAAATAAAAATAAATCTATCAGTGTTAATTATAAACTTCCTCATGTGATTATCTTCCATTTTTGTCCTGCGATCATCATCCATTCCGTAGCACACAGCTGTCTTCAAATGAAATGCTTGAAAGTTGTCTACAGAGTAGTGCTAAGGGAGGGGTCCACAGCTGGAGACAAAATATGCTGCTGCTGCTGCTGAAGGATAAGCACTGAACGTGCACACTGCATCCACTTGCATTCCACCATTCTCCCCCTCCTCCTTCCCAAAGGAAGGGCATTCTCTGACTGGAAGATGAATGGGAAAGGCTGGGGGATACACAAGAGCTGGAAGAAGATTGATTAAGGACAGCAGCTGGCAGGAGCACAAACAAACAGCGTTAAGGAGAGGATGTGAGGGGCCTCAATGGTTCAAAATGTCTCACTACATCTCCGGCTATATATCATACTTCTTTATACTCAAACTACCAAAGCAGCCAGCAGAAACTGTCCCAGCCTCTTTGAACCAGACAGCAAAACACTGACTGAAGCAATCTGGAGAGCTATATTTCTTTTAAAAGTGATATCTTGTGGATGGCTCTCTGAGATCAGAGGAACAATGAGGCTAAAAGGGAAATTCAAAATCTGAAATAGCCATACCATTTGGAAATGTATTATTATTATTCTAATACAGAAGATGCTTATTTTTAGACAATCAAAAAAAATCTGTTGTGTAACAAGGCTGAAACTACTCACCCACTGGATCGACATCCACAGTATGAAGTCTATATCCCTCTGCTATGGACTCATTATTATTTATGAGCTTCTGTCGGATGTCTTGTTCTTCTAAATTGATGTTGTTCGTAGCGTTATAAACCAGAAGAGCCAAAACCCCAAAACTGCAAGGAAAATTATCCAAACGTTTGAGTCAGAGCAGCAGAGACCAATGGTGTGGAAATAAAAATATCTGACAAACTCTAGTTTTCTCAGAAACAGCGTCACCAAGGCAATATTGTCCGTTACTTGTAAATCATTATTTTTGCATGTACAGAGCCATGAAAAGAATGTATGATTGGGAAATTTCATCCTCTGGTTACCATTTAAGAAGCAGCTCATTAAAAGAGCTAAGAAATATTTTCAGAAGATTTAGATTACTGTAAGATATATTAAAAGATGAAAGCAAAAATTATTCTCCATTGTGAGTGCCCAGTGCCCAGTTCTAAATGGGTTCTAATTAAATCCAAAAAGTCTGGTTGCTGATGGCTTAGGAACTTAAAAGCTGTAAAGCATAAAAGCTTTACAAAACTTGTCAGGTTGGGACAAGTCATCCTCCGGAGGGCCTATCTGACTACTGAAGAAGGCTAGAAGACTAACAACGAATAGATGCCTAACTTTAAGATGATCAAATCTTCATGGAGCGAAAAACACCCTCACACACTTCTGAGACTTTTAATTCTAATTAGGAAAGTCTAGTTGCTCAGATGAATAATTCAAGTTTGAGCAGTAATAGCTGTTTTGTACTCCAGCCCACTGCTACTTTCTTGGGCTTAAGAAGTAGTTCAAAGTGCCCAAGTCTCTTTCCTGTGAGAGAAATAAAACAGTCTCCACCCTTGTCCAAAAACACAGCTTTTCTGGAAGGGAAATAATGAACAAGAAAAGCAGTTCTAGCAGGACACAGGAAAGAAGCTGAGAGTGGAAGGCTGAAAAATTTCCTCCTGGGACACAGAAAATACATGTTGGAGAAGAGAATATGTCGGTACCCAAGAGCATTGCTTGGCTCTGGCTAGTAGGAGGTGACGCCACTGAAGCATGGAACATTGGATCTCCATGGGAGCAAAAATGTGGAATAAAGGAAAAAGCAATCCTGCTTTGGGCTGCCTTCTTCTAAGCCTTGCCCTTGGATACCCAGGATCCTGAATAAAGACAGACCTTCCTGGTGTGCAAGCAGTTCCTGGCAGCCTGGTAAGTGGCAGCATTGCCAGCACACATAGAGTGAGCAGGGCACACATTGAACAAAGCTTCTTTCACTGGGGGCCCCCAAAGCAAGGAAGTGGCAGTGAGCTGCTGGGTCTTGGAGGCCTGCTTGGAAAAGGGTAAGAGACAAAATCTGCAGGGGTGCTGTACAGGAGTGGGCTGGTAGGGATTTCAGGAACCCCCTTCTAGACAGACTGGTGCCAGAAAGCCACCTCCAAGATGACTCCAAAAGCTGCACTTTCAGGAGGTGCCTTCTGTGGTACAGTACAAAACTACAGTTTACTGTATAGGTATTGCTGTAACCATCTTTTTGTCAGATATCATGTTAAAAACTGCATACCTCCAACTGATAATTCACATTAGTAAAATGGCATTAAAAGAGCTGGCATTAGGAAACAACCTCTCAGTCTAAGAGAAAAAAAAAACAAGGAAAGTAAAATCCAAGCCTCATAAAGCCTTCACAAATCACAAATGTGAACTAAACACTCCACTTATTTCACCATTGCAGATATGACCCATTAGTAAAAAAGCATACATGTCATTGGTTTGGTGTTTTGTTCTCTTCTGATCATCAGTATCCTTTTATTCTTTCTTATCATATCTTCTGTTTCACTTTTGCCAAAGAAGATAAAAATGCTACGTTCTGGCTTGGCTTGTTGTCTTCCCAAGGGATGTGTTTTAGCAGAGAAATTTCAGCTATCACCAGCCAGGCCGCACCTGCCCTGCTCCCAGATATAAGAAGTTCCTCCTAGCATTCCTTTGGTCTCAGCGGAGTGGTTAACACACGGCAACAACCTCGACAGGGTGGATGTGCAGGCTTTTGCTGCATACGTCGGATATATTACCAGGCACCAGTTTATTGTGGCATTTATTTTTAGCAGAGCATGGAAATTGCCTACAGGATTGCCAATACGTTGAGTCCTCCAGTACTTTAGCCCCAGAGTCTCCTGGAACTTAACCATCTTTCCTAAAAGATTCTGGCTTCACTCATGTATTCCCTTTACTTCAGAAGAGGAAAACTTAATGTTACTGATGCCACTCCCTATCTCAGCACTTTGGCTGCAAAGCAGAAGTCGTAAGTGAACAGTCACTGCTACTACTATGCTGCTTATTGCGGTACTACCAGCAAACCAAAACATTTAGTACCCATAACTGCACAGAAGGATACACAAAACAGAAGGGATAATGATAGATGAGGTAGGGTTGGTTACAGTTATCTCGAACAATTATAGGCATAATGATAGATGAGGTAGGACTGGCTTACAGTTATCTTGAATAATTACAGGGAAAAGTATTGATTATGAAGCACTGATAAAAATAATCTGTTAAACCATTTTGTTATTTGTTTTCTGAGAAACTTGTAGAGCACAAGTCAAGTACACTGTGCAGCAAGAACCTTTTCCATATTATGATGAAAACAATTTCTATGAACTTTTCAGAATGACTCATGCTAGCTTCCCAAAGTAAGTAAATACCTTTTAACTTGACAGCTGACGCAATATGAAGCTGAGTGCTCCCTTCTACTTTTGTCACACTCAGAGCCCAGAAAGAAAACATTTTAATAGTGAAGAGCAAACTCCCTGATTTGTGAAACAACTTAAATAAATGGCAATAGAGGCAATAGTGCCAGGCTGTGCTGGCGCCACGGGATCTTATACAGCCAACCTTACATCCTTTATTGTGTGCCATATAAAAGCAGATGGTTTTTTGCACCAGCAATCAATTAGAAATTACATCACCCACAGTAACTTGTATGGCCAGTATTACTGCTGTTGATATAAAAAAAAGTGGACTGTGGTGTGAGTAAACAAAATGGGATACATATTTATGCCTCTCTTCTCTTTGAGAGTCAGCTGGAGCAAGCAGGAGATCTGGGAAGACCAGTGCCTGTCCTGCTTTGCCCTGGCCCGCTGGGCTCTGCCGGCTTGCAGAGAGGAGGCTGCCGGCGCTGCAGCTACTCTGGGGGCATGGGGACGGTGGGGATGGGACACCCGCGCTGCCGTGGCGCCGGCCACAAAGGCAGCTTTCTTCTCAGGCAGCGTGACTCAGAGCTATTCCAGGACAGTGTGCCTACACATGGGCTGAGCTCTCGCTGCTCTGTGCAGTGCGAGGAGCCCAGAGTGAGGATTAGCAATCAACCATGCAAGCAGTGCAGCACAGGCTGTGTCGTACCTGCTGAAAATTAGCAGCGTGTGTCTCTCCTCTAATTTTATTTGCACCAGGCGGTCTGAACTAACTGTGACTCTGAAATTGTTCAAGCAAATCACTACCGATTTGTTTTCCTGTTAATGTTCCTTGATTCAAAGTATAAAAAGAATAATTTTTAAAGCACCTAAGTACTCGGTGAATCTAAATTACCACTGGAAGTGGAAATTTTCCTAACTACCCAATCATACTTAAGGAAAAAAAAAGATGTCAGCATTAAATTCTTTACAAATCTCACCTTTATTTTGGCTTTAATGATAAGCAGTGAGGGGTGGACATAACTCAAGACTGGCAGCACAGGTAGGGCCCCACTTCTAAACACTGCTGACTTCTGTGCATTAACTGGACAGCCAGAAAAGAAAACTGACTCTTGCATAAGTTACTGAGTGAGGACAGAATACAAATGGTTGACAAGATGCTAGAAAATAGGCAGCATAAGACAGAAAGAAATATGAAAAGTCTGCTAACTAAATCCATAATGGAATCTCCAAAAGCTTTCCTCTCAAGAATACTGGGCTCAGTTCTAGAACCAAAAAACTACAGCACAGGTACAGGGAAGTTAAAAATATTCTACAAAAGTATCTATATTGTGGATAAATTTTTACTTGAGGTGATAGCATTAAAAAGTTCAGACCAGAGAGGAAAATCAAGACTGGACATAACAGATACATTCAAATTAAAACCAAGAATGAAGATGTTTCTTTATCAAAAGAATTTCATGTTATAGAAAAGATACAAAATCTGAGACTTCAGCACACAACACTAAAAATTGCAGCAATTTTGAGGACTATTAAGAAAAAAGGTATCCTGAGCCTTCCTTTTAACTAACAGCCATTGCAGCAGAGCGCCACTGCAAGCAGTGTGATCACAGGAGGCTCCTCTTCTGTTCCTGTGTCTCTGGGCCATGCTCCCCCCCTTGCAGATCTGGTGCAGGAACACAAACAACTACAGCTTTTCAACAGAAATCATTTAAAATATGGGAAGATTTGGTATGAAGACTGCTCTTTATTAGGGAATGCAGCAGAAAGGCAAAGAGAGAGGGCTGGCATCTCTCATGGTTCAACAGCTGGTCTTGGCCAAAATAAGTTTTTGATTATGCTCAAATTATGTTCCAGAATAACAAAGGAAACCCCTATTCACTATGAAAAGTGCAGTCCAGTGCTTTCCTAAAAATGGCATCTGGCAATGTCAGGCCTATACCAAACCCAGTTAAAGTCAGAGAAAGATAGTGGAAGTCAATGGAAGCTGGATCAAGAGCAGGCACCTTCAGCTGGAAGAAGGAAGGAAGAATCATTACTCAGTCACACAGGTGCAATGCCTCAATTCCTCTATCTGTGATGAAAGCTTTCTTTACAGGACACTGACGCAAGATGCCAGCAAGGCACTGTGGAGAAATATGCATGTTCAGTTGGTAACACTGAAGTGAAAGCCAGGGGAAGTAGAGGTGGGCGAATTTCAAGCTGTTCCTAAAACCTCACCAGTAGAACCAGGAGGACTTTTAAAAATAAAAGAAGTGACATCACAGATGTGTTCATTTACAATAAGAATAGCATTACTATTTCATAATAACAATCGAAAATAATTACAAAGAATGCAAAAACCTAATACTTCGTCCATTTATCTTTACTCAGTAAAGATACTTAGAAGTATAAAAGCAAAATTATGCTGCTCTGATGTTGCTAACTCTTGTCTAAAACTATTACACAATCTAATTAGTTTAAATTTTATCAAAGCGCGTTTAACTTCCCATTAAGCAACATGGCAGCCAAAAACACAGCATGCAGAAGCCTGAATCTCCCTTACTGACACTGGTGGCAAAATTCCCACAGACTTCAAAAAAGCAGCACTAGGCGCAGGCATCTCAGATTTCCTGCTTTCCTCTTTATTTTCATTTCCAAGAGAAGATATTTCTTTTTAAGTTTAGTGGTCTTTAAACAGATTGCTAGCACTGTGGTTTTTAATTTGCATTAGTTGTTTAATACTAGCAACATTGGTGTTGTTTCACATAGAAATTAAACATGGGAAATAGGCCAAAATTATGACAATTGAGTAGTGGAAGCTGCAGAAAACATCATCTTAATTGTGTATTAAATGGAGAAAAGGTTATGAGTTGAGGCCTCAGTTTTCAAAATTGCTTGAAAAATAAAAGAAGAAAGGAGAAGCAGGGGAGCTGAGCTGCTTAATGAATACCAGTTCTACTGAGGTAGGCCAGTTATTACTCATCTGACAACACTCAGGATCAGCAGGACCCTTCTGAGAAAAGCAGCAGCAGTAACAGAAGAGTATGACATCAATGCAGTGTCATAAAAGGCAAAGAATTAATGAAATAAACAAGCACATTTATAATTTATTTACGTAACAAACACAAACTGGTGTCACTTTCACAGGTTTGTGCAGAATCATGGGGGACAAACAGTTGTGCTCATATCCCATTCAGATCCTCTTCCTACTTTATTTTGAAGAGCTGCCCTCTCATTAAGAGATGGAAATGGTATGACCAGAGGAAGAAAAGAAACACAGAAACAAAAGTACAACTGTGACAAAATTCTGCCTATTAATATCGTTAATAATCTACCAAAGCAGAAGTGTGATACACTGTGTCATCTACAGATCTTATGGTGTTAAAGGTGCTGATAATAATATGCACTTTTGGACTTGGCACTCTGTCTCTCACCACCGTCTATGTTGACGCATACTATGCACACTGTACTTTCAATTTCTGCAGCTCATAGAACTTGGCAATGAAAGAATAACAATCCATTTCCATATTTTTATTTTGTTTTGCTCCTCTGCAGAATGCAGTACAGTTTAAAATATTTATTTGGAAAACACCTATTTTTAACGTGCCAAAAAAAGCCAGCTTCCTACCTCCCACTTGCAGCTTCTATTTCTCCTCTGGATCTTTCTCTCTAATGATTTTTCTTCTTTCACTTGCAAGAAGACTAGGTGGGGTGACCGATAACAAAAGTTCCTTGTTAAGACAGCACGTGTAGCAAATAAGGGTTGTAACAGAGCAAAACTGATAGAAAAGGTTGGGCAAGTTTTTGTGGTGGTGTTTTTGATAACTGTTGTATTGAATACTATTCCAAAGCATAAGGAAAAAAGATTACATCTGAATGATGAGTATTTGAATTAATGTAAAGAGAGGGAAAAGTTCTCCATCAGCAATTTAAAGAATTGGGCTAGTGCCCAAGAAAGATGGTCTTGTACAAAATTCAGAGAAAATGAGAAAGTTTAGCGAATTAGATTAATATGAACACCTGTAAAAGACATAAGGTCATACTTACGGATTATGCCTGAAGTTTTAAATGTGGAGGAAGATGATGGAAAACAGAGTAAGTAGTACTTCAAAATGAAGGGAAATAGTGGAGTGACTAAAACTTCTACAGGGATTTATTCTTGACTATAATAGAAATTAGAAAAACATTGGGCAACTCTTCATTGAAATAATTTATAGGAATATTACAGAGAAACTGTTTGAGCAAGTCTGTGACTCTGAGCAAGTCACATACAAGAACTCAGCTATAGCATTTCAGTGGATCATCTCACTGTGAAGAAAGAAACAGTACTGACTTTGTGGATTAAAAACTTCCAACCTGCAACCTGCTACCTTATTATATCCCAAATTGTTACTCTGATGTGTTATAGGATTCACATAGAATTTTACCCAGGACAAACTCAGGAAAGTTGAAAACTTAACAAAGCACCATGAAACCAATGATGTGGAAGAAGGAGAAAAAAAGTTTGCTTTCTGAATATGCAGAAATTCAATTGACTTCCTTCTCACAAAACCCAGAAACAGTTGTGTGAACCTCAGAGAGTTGGAAAACTAGTCATTAAACCCAGAAACACTGGGAAGCTAATCCTTCTTTTTTTTTTTTTTTTTTTTTTTTTTTTTTTTTAAGGTGAGAAGCAATGTATAACGATAAACATACTCAGAAGACACAAAGCTAAAACAACAGCAACTTTTCCCAAATGTTTCTACTTTAACTTGTAAATGATGTATGGAAATATATGCAAGATCTGAAAAATGCATGGAAAAAAAAAACAGCAAAGAACTCCTGTGTATATATGTATATCTCTCTCTATATACATACATGTGAATATGTATGTGTATATACAATGTATAAAAAGAGTAAAAAGAGTAATTCTTGCTTGTTAGTCATATATCATGTAGCTCAATTTACTTTGTAATTATCTCTGTGCTACTCTAATCAGGTTGCTTGTTTGGGACGAATCTTAACTTCTCTCTTTTTTTTTTTTTTTTTTTGACACAAAGTACAGTAGAACCCATGAGAAGACTAGTATTTAAGTTTCTCATTAGCCCCGCCTTCCTTGGAAAACTTTATGGCACATTAAGAACACACAATTCAACTGCTTTTGAAATTGCATATGGTGAGCAAAGTAGGTAGGAATGGACCTACTTCCACATAACAGTGATAAATTATTAGAAGTAATTTAGTGCTACAACCACTGTAGGGCAACCATGAAAATGTCTTATAACAGAAAATGCAGTAAGCTCCTTAGCTCTGTTTTGTGGCCACAGAGTCATACATTGTCATAAATACTGACACGCTTTCCATGTTTTACTATGCTAGAATCATTTCTTCCTCTTCACTGTCCTTTTTAATAGACCAGGAAGAAGAAACGAAATCCAGAGGACAGAATGATGGTATGGTGCCATGAGAGGAAACCAGATGTTCAGTCTGCAAGAGAACAGATGCTGACAAGCTGGGCTGCTAGTCTCATAAAACACTCAGCAATAAGGATGGGAAAAGCTTTACATTCCCCAGCAGCCTTGGATTGTTAGTAAGACCTGAGGCATGGTCTGAACTTCAAAGGTTTTGCTGGCATAACTGTATCATTTGGAAGTGTGAAAAAAACCCACAGCCACATCACTACACCCCACCATAAATGTAGCTCAAGCAGCAAAATAGCCCTTTCAGAGTCTGGGTTTACACTGTACCAGCTAAATGTTTTTCTGCCAATAGAAGCTGTCTTTCTGCTGTGGGTATGTGGAAAGGAGATAGTACCATTTATAAATCCCTTAAAGTCTAGGTAAACTCTGTAGAAAACTGGAAGCTTTGGTAACTACTTCCTGACGGTAAACTGGAAATACTGGACTATCTTGGAACTTAAAAAGCTCAGCTTTACCACAGCAGTTTTCAAACGTTAGCAGTTGAAGTTCCTGCCCACAGGACTTTTGCCTACACTGCAAACAGATATGTCCCATACCCACTTGTTCCCCCTCCCTCACAAGACTAATTATGTTTTGGTTTCCTCTCTTTAATTTGGTGCTAAGAGTCACTCCCTGCCCATCTGTCCCTCAGAAATCAGTGTGCTGCTTTCAAATAAATCCCCTGAGGCCCAGTTTTCAGGAGGTGTGACCCATCCAACTTTGGCTGCCTTTGAGGTTGTCCCAATGCTAGTGCCTCAGAGCTCAGCAGAAGTCAGGAAATGAGAGCATATGGTAAATAGTTTAACTCACACTAGTTTGGCTTTTGATTCCAGCATGATTTTTCAGCGTTTTGCACCTAGCAAGATGTCTATTAACTCAAAAGGCTCTGTTTCAAGAGAATAAATGCAGTGCCAGTGGACAGATATCAGTGTACCAGAGCTTGCTGCTGAAGAAAGTGCAGTGTGCCATACCACATATATATATATCATGTGTATTCAGTTTTGTGGTAGATGAAACCTGAACTCTGAAAAATGATCTGTTAGAGATCAGAGGAATTCAGCAGGCTTAAACCAAAGCAAACATGATAACCAGCATGAAGTTTGTGAGCACACCCAGAGCACTCAGGTCCCCAGCAATCACATTTACAGGCTAGTAGCACATGCATAATAATAGGCAATAAAGCCATATCACTTGTAACACCGGCTGCTGACTCTATCAATACAAATTCCATAAAGATGTTACCTTTTACTATCGATGCTTCTTTTTTCTCTTACTCCCTCTTTTAAGGAACCAGGTTGGATGCTATGAAGGAAACAAACATTAATTAGGGTGGATTAATTTTCAAAAAGGAATGCGTTGTAAACATCTTCTCCCTTCATTTACCTGATATTGACCACATACACAGTGTAATTCCAGTTCTGGAAAGTATGGTTTAGCTGAAAAACAAGAAAACATTGATCACAAAAATAGCAAGATGTTAATAGGAGCTCTTTGTTGTTTAAAACAGAGTTTCAACTTCACCTCTCTACCCCTGGAGAAATTCCCTTCAATTTTTCAAAGCAAAGAGAACACACTCCCATCACAGTGAAGTGATTGTTATATTGAATGTACAATTGGTAGTGAAAGATTTATTAGTTTCTTTAACTAAGAGAAGGGAATCTCTAGAAGGTCATGACAGTGAATTGATGAGTGCACAGGATGCAGAACTTCTCCTTTTCTTCCTCTCCATCATCTTAAATTCTCAGAAACACTTTAATTAGAAAAGATTTACTGACAAAAATACAGTGTCAATTTTCACGTAAAAGCCTACAACCTTATGATGACCTCTGTTTCAGACTTTTATACTACTTATTCAGAGTAGACAGTGGCTGCTCAATTTTTCCCTCTGGAGAAACATTTGCATATTCTGCCAGGGCCAAGTGACACCTTTATAAGTTCTTTGGTTCAGGCATCCACACATTTTGCCTGGCTACTGTTGCTAACAGAACAACCTTCGCTGACGTGAGTGACTGTACCTCTGGTTTGTAGAGGACTATAGATGGTTTCTCTTCTCTAGCTTCTGAAAGCTGAAATTGTCCAAGTTTATTAAAGAAAAATAAAGAATAAATGCCATATATTTATGGCATCATATTTTCATGTAAATAGTTGGTAGAAAGACAGCTTGCAGAATGTGTGAATGCCATTATGTGAATTGCCAAAAAAGAACAGAGAATATCTCTATTCAAACAGGAGACATTTTCAGAGGTAGGAATTTCAATAGCCTTTCACCTGGACGGCCTGATAATGAGCTTATGTCTGCTAAAATGGGCTGAAAAATTACAGCTACTAGAAATCCCAACAGCTGATCCACGGGAGAAGACTTCTGAAGCAGACTGGGGTAAATTGCAAAAGTGTATTGCCTCACACAAATGAACACTGCCTGTTTATTTTTTATCTCTATTGCAGTATAGCTTTAAAACCACATTAGTATTTGGGTGTAAAATTTGTGTAGCGACGGAGGAACTTTGACGTCTACATTGTTGAGTGGACAATTTTGATTTCTACATACTTTCCAAAATCTCAGCTAATATACTCAGTTCTTAAGCTGTTGACTGGTATAGTGGAGACATTTTAAAACTCTATCCATAGTGACTAAACATCAAAACTAGACCCAAATTAATTAGGGAACAAAGCAATAAAGAAAACTTAACTTACCCACTCTGCAATGACATCATGTACTTTCGATTCTGAGTTGGAGTTATAACTAAAGACAGTTATAGATATCCTGTAGAAT
The DNA here is from genome assembly GCA_013396635.1 of Penelope pileata. Lineage (NCBI taxonomy): Eukaryota > Metazoa > Chordata > Aves > Galliformes > Cracidae > Penelope > Penelope pileata. The sequence continues at coordinate 297,759 of WBMW01005660.1, read as the reverse complement.
AGCCCACCTGTCCATTAAAAACAGCATTATAATTTTAGAAAGTGAGCAAATTTGCGTTTTTAATAATATGAGACTTGATGAGTCATGATGAATACAAAGATTGAGCTCGACCCCATGTGCAAGGACACCTCGAGTTCTTGTTCATAGTACATGAGTCTGAAGCGAACAAGCCCTGCTGGCCTAGTACCATTCTCACTAGTCCTATTAATTTGAACAGGAATTCCCTCCCTCTGTATTTTTAGAGACACTTGAAATGAGACAACGAAACTCAGAACGAACACATATATAAATAGTATTCTGCATATGCTTTTAGCGCAGCATGTAAAAGCAAGATCATGAAAGTGACAGGAATTTAAAAATAATCACAATTCCTGAAGTCTGGAAAAATCCTGTGCTCAGTCATATTGCTATAATCCTCCGGAAGCAATCACTGCAGATACGACTTAAAACTTTGTGAGAGCAGATAAAGCTCATCAGTTAAAAGTCACAAGAGCATTGGGAACAGAACTAGGAGGAAGAAACGCTCCAATTCTTGTTTTCACAGCACATTCTTTGCTCTCATGTCTGGTAATGGCTGGATGGTAGAAGAACTCATGTTAGCTTTATAAAACTGGCAGCTGAACAAACCATCTTTCAATCTGAAGGTGTGTAACACGTGGCTTAGAGAACTTTTGTAATCACTAAAGTTCTTTTGAAATGGCAGCAGGTAAATATAGATTCTCTTTAAGCTCATGAGCCGGTAGACAAAATTTTGTCACAAGATTTCATATCTAATAAATATTACATCTTCTTACAGTTATGCTCATGTTAAGCACTTTTTACTTGTCACAGGGTAAAAAATTTTTGGTGGTTTGAGAACTTCTACATCAATTTAGTGGCACGTATGAGCACACGCAGCATAATTTAATACGGGGCTGTTACCAAATGAAGTCGTGGTTCTTGATCAAAGACGTTTTTATATAAATCTTATGCAACTATTATAGAGACACTAAATGGGACAGGTGAGGACATGAAGACAATCATACAGAAATCCCTTGATATCTCTTGCCTGTAAAGGAAGCGCTCTTTCTATGTTTAAATTAAAAAAAAAAAAAAAAAGGACTTTTTTTATACCAGTTTTATGTGTATGGAGGAAATTTCATCATCATGAACTTCATAGACAATCATTTTACAAGAGCTTAAAATAAAATTATCTGAAGTATCTTAGTATTTTCCAATTTAATTGTGCACACTGGTTACTATCCTATTCATGAGCTAGCTTGGGTATTGTTCTTTCTCTTCATTATGGAATTGATCATATTCTCACTGAGATGTGTGAAAATTCCCTTGAGACAGAGTCATAAAGAATCACTTTCTTGCAGGAAGATGGTTTGCCAGTTACCTTCTTTGGTAAGCTGTGATTAAATTTTAGATCTGAGCAGAATGAACTGGCTTGCTTTTTGATTGATTTTTTTCTTCCTTTAAATCAGTAAACATACAAATTTAGTGTGTACTTTAATATGAAAATGCTTTGGGTTTTATTATTATTACTGTGATAGTTTCAAATAAAAAAAGAGAAAAAAAATTCTTGACTTTGAAAATAGAGAATTGGGCAAATTGAAAACACTTTCAAATAAGACACGAATCCCATTTATATATGTATATCTCTGTATATACATATATTCAATTTTATATGTATAATGTACCTCCTATATGTGCTGTACAGATGCATTTACATAGTAAATGTGCATTATATATATATTCTCATAAATTTATATGTATTCATATATATAATTATAGTCTCATTTGTACAATTATATATATGGACAAAATCACCTTAATGTAGGAGTATGCAAAGTACTTTTAAAATCAAACTTAGTATCTATAAACAATAGTCAACATCTTCAAGATCTCCACCAGATGGTGAACAAAAGCATGTTTTAATGAAGCAAAAAAAGAACAAGAACAAAGAACTAATCTACATTTTAAAACACTCTCAGGAGACTGCAGTCACAGATAAGTGAAAACTAAAAATGATTTCTCACTCCAAATTAAACAGTGGAAATCTCATCTCAAAATACTAAATAAAAAAAAATATTTTTATGGGCAGAAAATTGATGAAAAGTAGCCAAACATAATTATAAAAAAAAAGAGGAAAAAAGAAGCTGGAAAAAAAATTCTCCCCACACCCAGACCCAACTACAAACAATATAATGATCAATGAAATACCACAATTATTCTTTTAGATTCTGTTCGCCAAGTCAGTTTCTTTTCTATTAGTTTCTTCTGTAAAATCTTTCCTTTTGGAAAGTAAATCCTCAAAAATATATGAATATTGTAAGTGAAAAACATTCATAAAATTTCAAATAATGAAGTAGCATAAAAATGCACAAAATAGCAACTCAATTTCCTGTTCTCACAGTCTCATGAAAGTTGCTTTAAAGAAGGACACAAAAATTAGAAATTGCATGTTAATGACATTTACTAAGATGTTACAAATTCCCTTCTACTGTAATTAAATTACTATTCTAAAATCTTTTTATATATTAAATCAATCTATATCTAAAGAATGAAATTCAGCTACTTCTATGTTCGGTCTACCAACTGAATAACTAATAGATAAGATGATCTGTTTTTTTTTCTACATCTAACTTAATAGCTTGACATACTGTAGTTGACCTCTGGTCGACACAGGCAGCCCAACTCAGTGAAGGAGTTTAAAGAAGACAAAAGGACTGTGGGAGAGCTAGTAAGCTGATTCAGTGGTGAGTAAGGGGTGGTATTTTGGCTTGTCCCAGATGATAAATTGGCTAAGGAATGAACATGTAACAAAACTGATGACTGATGGTACATTACAGGAGAAACTTGCATTTGGGAATGCATGGAAGAGTGATGGATTGCTGCTCCAGGTGTCATTAGACTGTGGTTCAGGATGGTCTCTTTGTGCTGAATAGCATTTCTGCTGTATGAAGATGGCAAAGGTATTACATCATTCATTATCGCAGTTCTTGATGACAGCAGAAGGGAAGAGAAGCATCCATAATCAGCATTTTCAAAATCCAAGACATGAGTGCTAACAATATTCAGAGGAGACATTCCTTTTCTGTCCTTGCTGAAGGATCCATATACCTTCACTTCTGAATCCTGATCTGAAAGGCTCAATTTGTCAGTTGATGTCAGAACAGCAGGATTCCTTATTTCTTTACTATCATCAATCATTTCTTGTTCTACTGCCCTTAGAGAGTTTCTGAGGCTGTCCCCTTGATTTTCAATGCAGTTTTGTCCTAAGACTGTTAGATGACTTTCTGTTGTTGGCAAGCTTAACTCTGCTACATCCCACCCAGGGATTGGGCTTGGAGAAATTGTATCAAGGTGGTTCTGAAGACTTTGTGGGAGTGGAGGTGTGGAATAGCTGTTAGGAGGTACGCTGACTCTGAATTTTGAGTCTGATTGAAGAGGCTGCCTTAATTCCAAAGACAATGTTGTTATAAAGAAGTCAGAACTCATTGAGTCATTATTATTTAAAACAACATGTGCATCTATTTGAACTTCACTTCTTGTATTATCAATTGCATTTGTTACAGCATCATTCTCCAAAATACTTTCAGACTGTAATGATCCATATGTTCTCGTACTGTTTACCAAACTATTAACTAGTGTATTGACCAAGCAAGCAGTTTGGCTGTCCTTTGAACATGAGGGCTGTGTACCTGAATGTGCTGGAAGGACAGAAACAAGCTGCTGCCTACTGTTTAGGAAGGTCACATTGGTTCTGTCACTTTCAATGTCAGTTCCAACTTGCATATGCAAACTATGAAAAAACATTAATTTTTCTGTAGAATTTGTAAGCGTCTTGTCAAAGGGACTTATGCGTACAGAGTATTTACTCAAAGGTGTTTCAAGGGAAGGGAAATGAAAATCAAAATATAACTCATCACTGGAAGATATGGTTAGGTTTACAAAGTTCATTGCTGAATGCAACTGTGATACTGTCTTGTCATTATTTTTTGAAATTCTCTTTGAAAGGCCTGGAATAAATACACTAAAGAATTGTCTTTCCAAAGTTGTTGCACGGCTAGAGAAGTTCATTTCTTCTGCTACGTGATGTAATGATCTAATTGTAGAAGTTTGCTCAGAGATACCGTCAGACTTAGCAGGTGAACTAATGGATGGCAATCTTTCTGTTGGGTTAGAAAGCAGTTCATTAACTGAGAACAGCCAATTTTCTGATGGCTCCCCAGAAAACAGTTGTGATGCTTCTTTAAAGAGATAGGAAACAGTCCAGAAACTTGCTGTTAAAGAAGGGGAAATATCTACATATTTTGTTGGAAAATCCAAGTAATCTGGCTCCCAGGAATCGCCAACTCTGTTAATATTCTCTGGCTCCAACACAGAAAAATCTGATTCTTCATTTTGATTATCACTATGGAATGCATCTAAGTTGTTCTCCATTACTACATTTCTGAGGGTCTCACTTGGTTTCTTTTGAATATTTACTGAATGCTTTGAATAATAAGACCAGTAATCACTACTAGACATAAATATGCTGTCACTTTCCAAATACATGTCCATCAAGGATTGCTGATAAACAGGCAGTGTTGCAACAATATGCTTAAATGCTGAGTTTGTCCAGCTTGTTCCTACTAGAAGTGCTGACATCAGTCGTTCTCTACTGTATCCTGTCACAGCACTTGTCAGTTGGATGTCAGGCATAATTTTTGTATATGTTTTTTTCATGTTGTTAAGAAAAGTTGTTGGGTTTACATGTGGAGTGTCCACAGAGGTTAATTTTGTAATGCCTCCTGAGTAATGCTCCTTAATATACATAGATTTTCTGAACTGAAATTCACTGTTTGCTGCTAACATGGAAAAATGATTCCTATTAGTGTTGCCTTCTATAACTTCTGAGTAAACATTCTGAGGTGAAAACTCTAGCAAATCTAGTCTATTTTTTTGCAATGACAGCTTCTCCTTCATAGGTGATATAGATAAGCTAGAAAGAGAATTATATCTCTCTTCTTGAATGTCAGAGGTGATACGATGTTGAAATACAGTCTCACTCCAACTGTCAGGTTCCAAGATATTATATATATGCATGAAATTGGATGTGCCATCGTTGGAGGACGAAATCCACAGGGTTTCTTTTCTGTGCTCGTAAGCAGTGCTTGTGCTAATGGAAAAATGGAATGCTGACTCAGAGTCAGCAGAACCTAGCCCATCTGTCAGAGTCCATGCTGCCTCTGCAGTAAGACTTCTGTTTTGAAGAAGAGGAACTGCTGCATTCACAGAAGGATCCATAACAGCATCTGCTGCAACATGAGTGCCATCAAATGAAATTCCAGAATCATTCAGAATATTTTCATTTGGTAACTGATTCATCACAGTATTATCTAGATTGATATTTTCTGCAAAAGTAGCCAAGGTACCATTGCTAGTCTCCTCAGAAGTAGCTGATGTGGACACAGTTGGACGAAATAAGCTGTATGTGTTTTTTCTCCCTGGGTTCTCATCTGCTGAGCTTTTACTGAAACGGAGTGGCCTTTGTTTCACTGGCCAAATAATTGGGGTTGAGATAATTCCTATGGTTTTGACTCCTTCTATCTTAGACTCTTGCTGCCTTTGTGGTCGTGAATGGGAGGATTCAGGTGAACTTCTCTTCATTCTGAAGATAACTGTAGCAGGAAGTCTGAATTCCTGCAGGTCTGTGTGTAGTAAGCCACATCGTTAATGGATTAAAGAAAGTATATGCAACCTAACTCTCTGTTCTTGGCTGTCTGCTCTGGGTCTAAAAACCAACTTACCATCAGCGGAAGATTATACCGGTTAGCTGAGAGAAAGTTACACTTATTTCTACTGTAAATTAATTTGGTCTACTTTTCTTAGTCTTTCTGCTTTCTCTTGGTAGTTTCAAAGTCAAAGAATGGACTTAGTTGTCCATTTTTAATTCACACTAACATTATCAGGGTGTTCAGTTCCTTCTGTACTTAGGAAAATTGAAGTTAACTGCTCATGGAGTGTGTGGCTCCACAAAAGAAAAAAGCACAATTGAAAGTAAGTTTCAAGACTTTCTTCTTACCTCTACTTCTTAGTAAATCCAAACAGAATAAGTTCAGACAAATTCCTTCACAGTGTCTACTGCACTGACTGATTGCCAATACACAAGAAGTGATTTGCCAAGAGAAAAAGCATTCCAAGAATGTTAAATCCTAGAGTAACCACTGAGACATTTGGGGAGGAAAAAAAAGAAAGAAAAAAAAACCACTTCCCCCCAACCAATACTGATTTACTTCTGATACAGATTTACTTCTGGGGAGCACACAACAACTTTAGTAAAAAGATCTATAAGCCTCAGATGAAAATTGCAGAAAATGATTTATGTGTTGTTATTAATATTTAATAACTATCTTTAACAAAATAATTTCAGTGGCTCCTCAGAAAACGATGCTCAGTCTCTAGGAGACAGTGATATCATCGATTTCAGAAAACCACAAAAGAAATCTCCGCTTTTTTCCTGTGCTAATAATAAACTCGTTTACTACCTTATTTTTTCCCTTAATCTTTCTAAATGAAAAGTAAATGATAGCTGATACTGTCAACATTTTCCCCAGTAGAGTCTGATCCAGCTCTTCTTGAAGTCAGTGGAAAGATTTCTGTTGACTCAGTGGAAGTGGCTTTGCTCCATAGGAATGATTCCACTTGGCTCTCCTGTGTTACCAGTGAGGAACAGACAATCCCAGCATACTACCACCCTGGCAGCATAAGCCACGCAACACCTGATAATCTGCAGCATTAAAGCATTTCAAAAGCATGATTATTTTCAGTCCCTTTTTAAAAATACTTCTCCCTTCCCTTGTTCTTTTTGTGGGTAAATAGAATGGATGACACAAAGTTAGTCCCTTTCATACAGGAACCAGGTAGACATCATACAAATAAACACTGAGTTTAATTCTGTTCTCATTTACACCATTTTTACAAGGGCAAGTCCAATGAAATTACTCCCGACTTATTTCAGTGTAAATGAAATCAGAGCTAAGGCATGACCCTTGACATTATACTATGAAAAACACATCTTAAAATACAATAAATTTGCTCTAGAGACAGTACAAGGAAAAATGTAACACAGGATTTCTTACCATTGTTTGGCTTATCGGTTCTATTAGTATCAGGCATGTTAGTGGTGACAGTGGGTGGTGTAGGAGTAGTAGCATTTACAGTAGCTGGTAATAAAGATGAGAAAGAGGTGAACTTGAATGAAATATGAATGTTAATGAGGTAAGACAAAATGGGAACAATGCATGACAATGTAAAATGAAACCATCTACACACAATGCCATATATGTTAAACACTTTCTCTTCCATACAAAGTGATGAATGGACATGAACTGAAATCCCAGTCTTGCAATCTTCACTTTCACTGACTTCAGTGGGAGTTTTGCCAGTGGGAGGGTTGCAAGATCAGTCCTGTACCGCTTTCATAAATTCTAAATCCTCTTATGAGAGCTTCAGATCCAAACAGCTGTGCAAAGACCAGAAAACAGATCTTACAAGTTCTAAGATGAGTACTCTTGGAAAATTTACTTGTGAAAAGAATAGTTGCTTCTGCTCAGTGACTGAAGATGAACAAATGTGAAACCAAAACACCCACGTAAGGTTTTAATTAATTCCACTGAACTCTGTATAATGAAGAGAACTGAAATCAGACTTGGAATAATTGGAGTGAAATGTATATTTTGAAAGCTGCATGTAGGATCTTAGCTGTACTGTTCCCACTGACACTAACAGGAGTCATCCCACACAACACTGGAAAATGTTTCCCAGGAGAACTAGCTAGAATGCTTTTCACATTCAGAGTGAGGAGCCAACACTGCAAATTTCCCTAACTGAAGACTGGGAGGGTATGTACTCTAGAGGAAAAAAGCACTTCAAAGATCACACCACTAAATTTTCAAATAGTTTGGAAAATAATTTGTCTAATAACTCCAGGAATGCAAATCCTGGATGGATTTCTTCTTTTCCTTAAAACTCTTTCTATGATGTGAAGATCCATGCAGTATAATATCACAGTGCTATACATCTTTTGCAGATTTCGAGAAAGAACCAACCTGGAAAGTTTAAGCAATCATATTTTAAGTAAGAAATTGTACTTCTGATTTTTATTAGGTTGTTTTAGTCAACATTTTGAATCTAAAAGGCCTAAACTCAGATCTCAACTTAGGGAGTGGGTTCATGTTCAGGTTTCAGTGAAACAAGTAACTTGAGGAAAGAGAAGGAAGAGTTGCAGGCTGCAGCAAACAGGCGATCTAACTGGGAAAGTGAGCATATAAAGACACACTCTATAATATAAAAAAGCTCTTCTTCTGTGTAACTTCAGGACTATCTTGTCTGAGAAACAAGTTTTAAGGCTCATTAGTGATTTTGTCTCCAGCCAACACCATTAAAGGAGGTATCTTCCAATGAATGAAACTATTTGCTAAGCATAATGAAGAAAACAGCTCTGTCATCAGACCATGTATGACACAGTCTGACAACAACAAATTTTGTTACTGATATTGTACAACACAAAACAAACAAACAAAAAGGAATCCAAAGTAGGCTCTCAGCTTAAAATGAGTCTGCAGTGCTGAAAGAAATACACAGACATCTTTTTATGATTTTCATTAATATGGCAATGATGATGATGATGATGATGAACAACATAAATCTGATTTGCTGCTTTCAAAGTAGCTAACTCAGAATGCCAGTGACAATTACCCAAACACTTTTCAGAGAAGGAAACAGTATTACTCTGGTGAAACATACTCATAAAGCTTTCTGGAGCTGTGATGGTCTAAGAGTTTAGGAGAGGCAAGCTGGGAAGGGAGCATCTATTATTAGAAGCAATGTTTCTCAACAAGTTCATAAAGCTGGAATAAAGAATGAAGATTTTAGGAAAACAAATCTTTTATCTGAAAGTGTCTCTATTTCTGCAGCCCTGTTAGTCAACTTAATGAAAGATATTCTCTCTCCTTTCACATCATGCTATTTTGAAAGAAGAAAACTCTGAGTACTTCCAAGAGAACAGACAAACATTTCACACACTGGCTGTATTACCTTTACTGTAGAAAAAGAATAGCACTGAAATAAGTGCTGCTCTCACATTTTTCTAAGGTATTTGGGTACCAGTATTTAGAATGCATTGTGCTTTGTGATACTGATGCCTGAAAATGGCTGTTTGAAATCTGGTTATGGACACAGCTGGCATTTCACTTTCCCTAAGGAGATCTCCATATGCTTCAAGACCCTGAGCCAAACCTACCTTGGAAATATCTGAGAGAAGTACATAGAAGACTATCACAGCTCTCTTACTGGCTTCTAAAGAGGAGTGCTTTTCCTTTTTATCTTTAAATTAAATCTGATTTGCTTGCAAAAGTTGATTTAGAAGAAGTTCCAAGACTTTCTCCCCCTCTGCTATTCTCTACTGTCTCTATCTTCCAACTCTCAGCATGAAAAGGGTTGTGATTAAAATCTCACATCACCTCACTTGCAGATTTGTGTTCATGAACATATTATGGAAATGGGCTGATGTTGTTCATGTGGGTCATTTTTATTGAACTTCAGCCTCTAAGCACAGTGGAAAGAATTAATCGTCCCTGCATGTGCAATAATTCAAACAGCATGAAAGTCTTTAGGTTTCATCTCTTCCTTGCATTCAGCTGAGCTGACCTTTCAGGAGACCCAATGAATTTTTTATATGTGCTGATTTTGACACTAATAAACCATCACTAAGTGTTATAACAAGTGTTTTATTAACAATTCCTGCTGGATTTCAAAGTCTGAGGTTAGCTTTCTACTTGCTAATCTCTAGCCTCAGAATAGCCTATTGGAAAAATCTGATTAATAATCAGTTGCTTTACTCATATATGCTCATTTTTTATTTACCGATGTACCTACTCCTTATCCTGCTTTGTGTTTTATTGTGAAAATATGCAGGAGGAAAAGAGATATATAGAGAAATGAAATCAGTCAATTAATTCAGTTTTGATATAATAGAGACCATTTGAAAAACATATTGCCAAGGGAACAATCACATTTTTTCCACATATTGTATGTACAGGACACCCACATATTTGATGAGACTAAGGAATTCCCTTCCTTGCTATTTCTTACTGCAGTTCAGTCTTATAGAAATTCAAAAAAAAAAAAAAGAAAAAAAAAAAGGAAGACAAAATGGAATAAAACAAAAAATCAAGGAAAATAAAGATTTAGCACAGGTGATACTGTGAAAATGACCTGAGCTTCTTACCTTGACAAAGGCTTCCTAGGTTCGCACAACTTGTTGGTTCAATTGTAGAAGAGGGAATTAGGTATGAGCCTTTAGAAAAAGAAAGGCAAATAGTTAGACTGGTTTGTCTACTGGGCATAAAATCAATATATATCTTGCACAGACCTCTTCCTATTTTCTCTCAGTGACAAAGCTGATAACGCCATTTGCCTATACGACACGTTTTCATCTCCTATTGCTGCTGAGGGATCCACAAAAATCTCACTTGCAAGTCACAGTCACTTACATATCTTCCCCTAGTTTTCTCGTTCCTTCCCAACTGTAGCTAAATATCAACCAATTAAATGAATGCAGCTTGTGTGCACTCTGAAACGGCTCTACACAGAGGGGTCAGTACGTCTGTAGAATTTATTGTGCCTTCACAAGCAACAATGAACGCCTTGGAGAAGCAACCACACTCTGCTCTTGCAGCACAGGTTACCCACCGCACAGTTCTGAGTAATCTGCCTGTAGCAGACACCAGCCAGATAAAAGGTGATTAAACTTGTTACTGTGCCCAGGGTGTGGGCGTGATTAATATTCTGGTATGTATGATTTATAAGCAGGTAATGTTGTAAGTCTGTATCTCTGCTGAATTTTTCATCACTACATGCACAGACTGATGATCTAGAGACAAAAATGGGGAATGTAAGAATGGCTACAGGAAAAGAATGAGTGAAACTGCATTAATTACACTTCGTGTATCACAGTGGGTCAGCTGCAGGTACAGCTTCTTTTGCACATTATGTTGAAAATAATGGAGCCGTGCAGCATGGCATAATCTGAGCCTACTGGGAGTGTTGCCCTTTTGGCTTTCACTTTACCACTTCAGAATCATATTGACTCAGTGAGGTTTTCTCATGAAACACCATATCCTTCCATAAAATTAAAGAGCCACCACCCACCAGCTCATAAAGATAGCTGTGAAAATATTTCCTGCGGTAGAAGAACAGGCAAAGAGTGAGGCCTCAACACAGAAGTCATGACATGCCATGGATACCACTACACATATTGCCAACAAAATACAGGGCAGAATTTAAAACATGATTCTCTACAAATATTAAAGCTCTGTAGTTTTGTGGTTGTTTTGTCGTTGTTTTCTTTTTCTGGTGTTTTTTTTTTCTTTGGGGGGGTGCATGTGTGTGGGTTTTTCTATGTGCGTATTTTAAATAGATTGAGAGGTTAGATTAAGGCAAATCAACTTCCTTAGTACACTTTCTTTCAACTTCAAGAAGCATGTTCTAAGTGAATGTACTACCTCCTGCATGAGATTTTTTCACAGCATATACTTTCTAATATTAAATAGTCAATACCAAAACCTGATGTGAGTGACCTCCTCTTGGTTCTGTATCAGGGAAAAATCACTCAAAAGATGGCAGAAAATCTGCAGACTTGAAATAGCACTTGAGTCAGAATACTGTAGTTCTTTAAAGATGAATACGTTCAGTCAATACATTAAATGAGCTTTTAAAATTTTTAACCAGGTTGAACTCCGGCCAGACTAGACTTCCCCTCAGTGATCACCAAGGAACTATAATGGTCTGGCTACAAACAGATACTCAGCATAAGCTCGCTTATTAAACCGAGTGGCATGGTCAGTAATGTGAGCAGCAGACATAGCCCTGCATTATGGACAATTTGTGTGATATATCTCACCTACTTTAAAAGTCTAAAACTCAGACATCTGTACCTGCTTGTCACACTAGATTTTCCTTACAGTCAGTGGAGATAAACAGGCACTCCTACAGCACAAAACTTCTGACTTAATTGAGACATCTACCCTAATGTGAGATGAGCTGACATTCAAGATAGCCTTTTTCACTCATTATTTATAAAAAGCACCGAGTGTATTTAGCCTTAAACATCTATCCTTCAGCTGCCTAAGGCAGACAGATCCCAACCCAAGTTAAATTTGACACTGAAATTAAGAACTTTGATTTGGGAATGAAGGACCTAAATGAAGTACACAATACAGTAATTACAGCAAAGCTAGTGTAAAATGAACATGTCCTACTCTGCTATCGGTGTAGCCATTGCAGGCTCCAAAATCACTACAAGAAGTTGATTAAATATTCCTCAGTTTGTCTGCACTGAACTCTGCGCTGTTACAGTGCTCTTGCTACCTAAGGTATTTCTTTTAAAATTAGTTTGGATACCCAGGCTGTGTACATATACCTTTAAATGAAAGCCCTGCAAAGGTAGAGCAATGAAAACAGAATTCTGTCAAGTCTTCCAGAAACACCCCACCATGATTGCACAGCTGTGAAAACATTAGTCTAAGGAATAAACTAGAAGAAGGTGAAATTATGAAAAGATTATCAGGAATAGGCTATCGGTGTTTTTATCCTCAGTAAGCCTACTTGTAAAAGCTTTGTCTGAAAAATCATGAAAATAATATCCCTTGAAAATGTAAACACTGATCAGGCACAAATACGTTGAGTTCACTGCTAAACGCTGAGGCTGTTTTTTTTCTTTCTGTTACAAGCAGCTTCCTGGGAAAGCATTATTCAAGCTGAGTGAAGACCTTTTTTCTGCATAAATCCTTCCACTGCAGCTAAATGAAGTCTAATCAGTTCATCTCACCAATGTCAGTGGTTTATTCATAGCTGATAGTCTGACGCATCAACTCTCATGTTAAAGGCTGGTTTTACAATGAAGCCTTTTATTCAAGAAGATGAAGGGAAGAAAATTCTAACAATTCCATCTCTGAGATTAGTAACAATTTCTGAAACTGCAGTGTACCCAGTGTTTTCTTTTAGGACATGCTTTGGTCTAGAGAAGCCTGTATTATAGCGGGTGATTTAACATCCTTGAAAGAGACTGGTTAGTAAGTTTTCTCACTAGGCTTAGTTACAGGAAGTAACGACGCTGATACAGAGATACACTTGAGGCAGCATATATGGAAACTCAGGCTTACACTTTTGCAAATGAGAGAAAGCTCATACACATCTTCTAAAATAATATTCTGCTGTAAGGAAACTACTGAACAGTGACATCTCAAAGAATAAAGCTGTGATGTAGAATGAAAATAAGGGTACTGTTTCTGTGAGCACAGCTACGATATTACACTAATGTCAGAGAACTGTGTTTAATAGAATAAGGACTAGATCCATACTCCAGTCAAAATTAGATGAGATTGCAATATTTACAGGCATCTTGGTATGTAGTTTAGCAAAAGTGTTCATGGCACAATGGTTTAAGAGGAGTAAGATTTTCTCGGAAATTACTTCCTCTCAGATCTTTACTTTCTGTTTGTATGGACAGAAAAGCAACATTCGTGTTCAGAACAATGCCATGAGTCATGATCAATGTTTAGATTGGCCTCTTTATTGTTCTGGTAGGCACCTGGAGGCACGCTGAGAGCTGTTTCAGTGAGTCTAGCTACCTCACATTTTGGTTTCAGTAAACTAAAGCAAGGAAGATGCAATATTAGCCACCTTAATCCCTTGGAGCTAATAGATACAGAAACTAGCAAGTCTTAATGATGACAGGTTCTGTTTTAAGCTACAGATTCCCAGAATGCTGGCAGGTGCTCTGTTAGGAGACATTGACACTATTTAAACTATGTTTAAACTATTAAGTACTAAGGTGGTTGGGACAACATTAGATACAAAGAGACCTCAGGTACTTCAGAAAGAACCAATATTTGTAATTCTCGACTTTGATTCTTTTTTTAAACAAATGTATATTTGCCACAATAGAAGGATTCAACCAACATGGACAAGGAGTTCCATAGCAGTGGATTTTCAATAGCATCGTATGTTCATATGTAAGCTACTGCTGGCCATGGCTCCAGGTTTCTACTATGCATTTTAAAATTATCCAAATCTCTCTAATGCTTTCACTAACCAAAGCATTTACTTCTTCTAAAAAATAAAATATTGTTCCAAACTGACACGGATTTTTTAGGTTTTTTTTTGTTTTGTTTTGTTTTTTCCTGGAGAAAAATGTTGTGGGAGAAAATTGTCAACCAGCTGTGATAACATATACATACATAAAAATGACACCTAGGCACTAATAAGAATAAAGTTCCTGAGTCATGGAATGAGAATCGGTTAGACTAAGTATTAAAATTTCTCTTCTGATGCTACCTACAGGAAGACTGTAGTAACTACCAGTTGAAAGAAAGGCAGACTATATATTATCAGGATGATAAGAATCAATGATTTTGATCTAAAACTCTACCTTCCCATCTATCTCCTTTAATTTAATCCTTTTTTGTAAACATCTGCCTTGTATGAATTAGAGTTATGCCACTGCTTTTACTGGCTCTCTGCATACAGAGCACAATGCTAACAGGTTCTCCTTCTAGCTAATGAAAGCACCACAGGGTAGATACAAAAACATTTACTTAATAGTTAGTTAAAACACATTTTTTTCTCTCTGGAGACTGTGGTAGTCTAACCTGAGAGTTGCAGGTACTTCCCTGTGATCCTCATTTCATACAAGTACAATGCCAGTAAACAAACCACTGGGGAAGAACTTTGATCTGTAGATTACTTCCAGCAGTGACTCAAAACACTTAGGGGATTTTTCTTTTCCCATAGGGAATCAACTATATGCCTTTTCAAAGCCTCTGTGTATGATAAGAGTTGAATTAAAGTTGATGAAAGACAAGATTTACCTGTTTTTCTTTTGCAGAAACTTTCTTTTTTCTTGCTAGGATAAGATATTTTCAGCACAATGCAGAAGTGTGGGGGGAAAATAAGCAAAAAAGATTTGGCAAGGCATACTCACCACAACTCAAATTGTTTTCTGCTTTCAGTGCTGAAGTTGGAATACTCCAGAATTCATTTTCCCAGTCTACAATGTTTCCTTTCACATCACAGCTGAGGTTGGCCAGTGTTTGAGCATTCATGGTGAAATTCCAGAGGCGGAAGTTGTAAATGTCCCCATTTAGAGAGCTCACTTCATTGCTGTTAGAGCCCAGCACCAGCCTCCCATTTCCAGGGATAACTTTGCCAAACATATCTGGACAGTATGTGTTATGATAGGTGCTTTTGGCATATACACCTATAGTGCCCGAGAAGCTATCTCCTATGAGACAGAGCTGTTCAAAGGTTTCTGTGAAAAACTCTGCATTTCGAGGCAATGCATTGTCAAGTATGCACTGTGCATCTGAGATGGACAGAAAATGGCCTTTTATGGTCTTCCCGAAGCTGAAGAACTCTTTTGACGATGCATCAGTGTAGGAGAAGATCTTCCAGTCATCATTGTCATCGCTGCTGCTCTTGGTTGCTTCAAAGCACAGTGTGAACTGGCTGAGCTCTGGAACTAAGACTGTCTCTGCCACAGATACGGCATCAACATCGGGATCCTGGGGAATGATGACCTTCTGATTCCTCAGAGATACAGCAACTAGAAGAGAGTAGATAAATTAATTAACTTGAAAGTATTTTCATATAAAAGCAAAGGCAGACCGGCAGCAGTTTAGAGGTGCTTTTTATCAGTGCAATATATCAAAAGCCCACACTAAGGAGAATTTGGCTTGGCAATGCACTCAGCCTGAAACATGTGGAGTTCCTTTCCAGTAGGATGGAGAACGCTGCAGTACTCGCAGCTAACTACTCCCAAAGTCACATCAAGAGCAACATCAGGAAATATTACCTACTAGCTTCCATCC
Organism: Penelope pileata; assembly: GCA_013396635.1. Taxonomy (NCBI): domain Eukaryota; kingdom Metazoa; phylum Chordata; class Aves; order Galliformes; family Cracidae; genus Penelope; species Penelope pileata. The sequence goes on along the minus strand of WBMW01005660.1, from coordinate 281,857 downwards.
ACTTTGGAAAAAATAATATTTATTCATTGAGGAAAGATGCATTAGGCAATAGAGTAAATTAGTTATTTGGAAAACACAGTATGTTCTTTTTTTAAGATCTATTATTTTAATTTCTTGTCTGCATGACTGCAATGAAGTTCACGTCTTACTTCTTTTAAATATCACTATCACAATAGAAGAAAAACTCCATCACATTTCTTGGCAAACTGAAGCCCTTTGTTCCCGAATTCAGGTTAAGAGGTTTCTGCAAATCATTAAGCATCTTCCCGTTTTGTCCTCAGCAGCCTTCTGGTTGAACACGGCAATCATGCGTTCATGAATGTTTATATCCAAGCTGTTCACTCTGCAAATATTTGTGTCAGCAGTTTCAGTTTTGCAAAAGTATCTAGAAATGGTTTGTCCTCTTGTAAAACAATGCATTGCAGTAGAGTTATTTAGGCATGGGCAGAATTACTTCGTCTCTTATTTTTTTAAACATTCTCATTTGCGCTGGCAAAATGGCAGTCACCAAATGTGAAAAACAGTATCAGATGACATATACTTTTTCTCCATGACTGTACTAATGAGAATTCTGCTGAATGTACTTTGGAGAAAATTATTTTTCAAAACAAAGTGCCAATATACTCAGAAAAATTCCTCTAGTAAATTCCTCCACAGAAATAAGTTTCAGGTTACCAGTCATGCAAAGGTATTGAGGTCAACAAGACAGGATACACAGCAGCCCTTTATTTCTGGCTCCACAATTCTGTGGCAGATCACGTCTGCTGCAAACGTCTGCCATCCCTCTGACACACTTTGACAGTGAATATGCTGGAACTGAAACTGGATTTTGCAAAATAACTGCCACATTAAATGCCTAGTCTTCCTTAGGATTTTGAAATGATGCCATGTTACATACACTAAGTATTATACCTGCTTCCTTCTTGAAGTGAAAGAAAAAGCTTTCAATCTGAGAGGGTGAGATATATGAGGGAAGGGTGATTGTCAAGCCCCATTCAAGAACAGACAGATGAGTTATAAAGATCCTGTGGAGTTGATAGTATTACACTTTGCAAGTAGCTTGCAAAGACTCTGAGTCTCAAACTACCATATCTGGACATACACAAGGACATAATTTGACCAATATATATAACACAGTAAAATACCATCAAGCATTGCACATTATCTGCCAAGCCAGCAATTGCAGAATGGGATGGAAGAGAGAAATCCTAGGCTTTTATAGTTACTGGATTTACTTCATAGATTCTTTTCCTTTCCCAAGGGCAAAAGTATGTTGTAACAATTTTATAGATAGAAAATGTGCTCAACTTTCCATTGAAAACAAGGGCTTTTTTTTCGTGGGTTAATTATACAGTACAGTTCTTTACATAACATGGAAAGTGTTCCAGAAGTATGAGGATTCAAGACTTGAAAAAGAAAAAAGCTCATTCATATGAGCACCATCCTGCCTGACTTAGGGTGGTCAGGGGAGTTATGGACCACCTGGCAACATTTAAACAGTGCAATAAGAGAAATAAACAGGGAGAACACTGATGTCCTGGTACTGAACAAGTCTACTCAACTTTGCCATGCTCCCCTGACAGATTCAGCTGTTGGCACAATCCCATACAGCAAAAGGACAAAACTGACAAGTATTTTGTACATGTGGAGAGAAAAGAATCCTGACATCAACATTAGGAGCTCTCTGCCAGTCACTGTTGCACAGCCAGTCATCATATTGATGAATTTTAGATGTCAGCATTGGAGAAGCTGATTATTCTCTGAGAGAGAATACACATATAGTCTGTTCTGGTCCGTTCATGCAAGAGTTTACACTAAATTCAGGGTGATGTAAAACTGCTTCTGCTAGGAAGATAACAGGCTTTATTTTGGACACATTGCTTTTTGCTTATGTAAAATGTACATAAATTTTGACAGCAGGGATACAGCAGAAGCGACCAGCAACAGGCAGCTCACTGTTGTGAAATCCCCATGCTGCATTTATGGGGGTGCTGTGATGACAAGAAGTCTGTCTCTGCTTCTTTCTAGAGTCCCTACCTACTTGTCTTGCTTTCAGCTTGTGTCTCACACATCATACATCCCTTTACACACAAGCAAGCAAGGAGTCTCTTGACTATTTTACAATCATTTGTGGAGAATATTGCTTTCCTGCCCATTTCTAGCTTCACTATCAACTGCCATTCCACTGACACTGCAAGAAATGTACCATATACCTGTTTGAGAGTTTCTGTTGCAGTGAATACTGCACTGATTTGTCCTTTAATCTGGGCTGCAGAAGTGCTGCTTAACAGTGCGCTGATTTACATAGCATTGTCTCAAGCACAATGTTAAGTAGCAGAGGTCTGTTGGCTCTCCCTCCTCTCCTTTTGGTATCTGAGTGACTTTCGTTCACCAATGGAGCTTTCGTTTCGTGAACTTTCATTCACTTACACTGTTAACTATTACTAAAAAATTATTTAACATGTCAGCTCTTCAGCTGCTGTAAATTGACACAATTCCTCTAAGACTAGCAAAACCACATTAATTTACTGCTGCTGAGGATATGGCCCATCTATCTGCTTTTAGTGTGTTGCAGGAGGCAATAACCAGGAAAACCAGCATTTGTGTGGGCAGCCAGCTTGTTATGGATAACAGGATGTGCTCTGTGAAACTCAGTTTGAAAACACTGTTACACAAACACTGCTCTAATTACAGCCAATTCCCTCCTCAAACTCACTCTCTTATATTTGTCTTTCTCCACATATATTTTGCCTTGTGTACATTTTGTATTAGGATGTATTATTAAAGTCTTTTTAAGTGCAATTTCTAGATAGCAAACCACTATGCATCTTTGAATGGCCCTCTACATTCCAAATGTGCATAACTTTGTCATATTCAAAACTGAACAAACTACTCAATTTTATTATTCATATACAATCATTGCTGAGAAATGAAAGAAAACATGAATGCAGAACTGTAATACAGTGCCCTTTCTCTGGGAGGAATTTATGATATTGCCAGGGGATCTTGTTCGTGACAGTAACAACATCAGTTAGACAACGGGGCTTTGAAACTTCACCAGTGACCTGAAGTGAGAGGAGGTAGCATCGCCGCCGCGCCTTTGGGAGTTCTTTGCAAGGGCAGGAGAGCGCTGCACCAACATCTGCCACGCAGATGTTTCATAATTTCAGTGCATGTGTGTTGATATCCTAATGTCTACATGCTTTTATAACTTACTTTCTAGGAAATGAAGCAATATGTTATCACCCTTTACTAAAATTCCTTTTCGATATCCTTTGACTGGTTAAATGTTGCCATGCAGGATGTGGCCTGCAGGTTACAATTTGCCCTATTTGGATGCAGCCAGCTCTCCTTTATAACATTTGCTGTCAAAATCAAGTTCTTAACTGAGAATTACCAATTTGGAGTAATGAAACAAAATTCAGGAACCTTAGTCAAGATAGCTTAACAGTAGGCCTTAACATGAGGTACCTGAACTAACATATAATGAAACATTCAAATATAAGTTGCTGGTGAAGGTCACTGACACCTTCACTCACACTGGACAATCGCCTTCTTATTCAAAATAAAAGAGTATCTCTCAAGAGTATTTAACTGTAAGGGTGCTATCAGTAAAGGTAACGCACTATTTAATTTGGCATGGAGGTAAAATACGTTACCTATAGGTATGTATTTATACAAATGATTCTTGCTATCTACGGTCCTTTCCTTTTCCTCTCATTGAACACATCTGAGGATAATACTGCATCTTCCAATTCCTATTGAAAGGAATTCCTATCTTACCTATTATGCTTGAACATTAAAATAGTAAAAAGGAATAAGAAAACAAATCATGTTGCATAATCTGATTAAGTATCATTTTATATGATCTACTCGATTTTATGATTTTACAACTTCTTGCAACAGAGAAAACTTTCAGAAAATTTGCTTCCACTTTCAGAAGAGAATAGGTGCTCCAGGAGATACAACTACATTCACTATGTCAGCAAGAAAGGATCTCAGCAGAAATAAGTATTCTTAGTGCTTCTGATATGACTTTACCTTTTTTCTTTTCAGAACTGCATATAAATTTTGCTGGCATAATCAGGACTGATTTTGTCTTATAATTCTGGAGGTTGCTAAGTTTATTATTTTAAAATATTATATGCGTAATAAATACTTCAATTTTTTTTTTTTTGTGAAAAAGATATGCTTGTGACTTAAGAGATAATTACAAATTTCCTTACTTTATGTTTCTACACAACCAGTCAATACAACATAAATATGCAACACTTGGGCAATCCGCAATATAAGTACAGATTAGGTAATGAATTGATTCAGATCAGCCCTGCAGAGAAGGACTTAGGGGGTCCTGGTGGATGAAAAGCTGGACACAAGCCAGCAGTGTGCGCTTGCAGCCTGGAAAGCCAATGGTGTCCTGAGCTGCATCAGAAGAGGTGTGGCCAGCAGGGAGAGGGAAGTGATTATCTCCCCCTGCTCCATCCTCATGAGGCCTCATCTGGACCACTGCATCCAGGCCTGGGACCCCCGGCACAAGAGAGATGTGGAGCTGTTGGAGCAGGTCTGGAGGAGGGCCACAAAGATGATCAGAGGGCTGGAGCACCTCTCCTACAGGGCTGAGGGAGCTGGGCTAGTTCAGCCTGGAGAAGAGTAAGCTTCAGGAAGACCTCATTGCTGCCTTCCAATACATAAAGGGGGCTTATAAGAAAGACGGAGAAAGACTTTTCACTAGGGCTTGAAGTGACAGGACAAAGGCAATGATTTTAAGTTAAAAGAAGCAACCGATGATCCTAATCCCTTTATGTTGCTGCCCTTTACTTTCATGTTAAGAGCAACTTCTTGTAATGCCTAAAAACAACAAAACAAACATCAGTCACATTATTTGTCCTGTTATCTTCTCCTAGGGAGAAAAGCATGGATAGAAGATTGTCTTTTTTGCAATTGTTAAGATATTTTAAATCTAAGCATTGCTATGTATTTATGAAGAGGAAAAAAAGGTCAAGGAACTGGAACTAAAGTAGTAGTTTTCATGGAGAGTTTGGGAGCTTTTGCTACAGACTTGAAAAAACCTTGAGAAAGCTCTGCCTTTTGCATAAACTTCTCCCCACTGTAGGGTGTTTCACCTTAGCCCCTGCTCATGCTGGTCTTCATATTTCTATGTGTTCCACCTCTAAAGCACTCAACAAAAACCTGCCGAAAGAGGTACTGTTGGGCCTACAACCTTTGCAGAATAAAAGTTTTTCTAAAGCACTCGAGGATGTCATGTCCCACAATAAAATAATTTATTTTCATCCACAGAAAAGTAAATCAGTTCAAAAAAACATATAAGAGAACTCTAGTTTTATCCTGCAGCCTCCCCATCTCCTGTCCTTCTCATGGAGCCCTTGATTTCTTCAGAAAGTGTCATTCTAATAACCTGTAACAAATTTATTTCTAGCAGGACATTTTATCTGTAAGGGGGATGAAATGCTTTGAGTTTACTTACTTCGTACATAGCTGGCATTAAAACCTTTCTTTTGGATGCTGAAGTCGCTTTTAAAAGACACAATCATTTCATTTCCAGTAGAATTATATGATAATCCCTTAGCAGTGATGCCACAAAGGTTCATTGGGCTCTCTCCATTGTCCAATGTCAATGAATCATAGATGCAGCCTGGAGCTTCTTCAATGTCAAAATCAGTAAATGTTAGCTGTATGATGAAACCATGAGGTGCTCGGATGATCCATTTGCATGCTTGGCTGTTGGGATAATCACTGGGGAAGCACGGAGAAGTGAAAACTCCTGAGGGGTCAGTTAGCGTGGTCCTACAGTTGTAGCATCCATGAGCTGTCAATGAAAACAGAGGAAGATCAGGAAAGGAGATAATTTAATAGGAAATTAATCATCAGTACTATGACTAAGTATATTTCCATGAAGAAAAACATAAACAGGGATGGGGGGAAGAAAGGCAGAAAAAGGCCTCATTTCAAGTGTGCAAAATGCTGGAGGAATAGTAAAGCAAAAAAATACTTTACAAAAGAATTCCTGCACAAAAGTTATACCGCTAAACATTTATTTATACATACAATACATATCTGCCACGCACATTGACCCACTGTGTAAATAATGGTGAAGCAAAAGCAACATCTTTGAATTCTCAAAGGCAAATGAATTCTTAAACTGAAACGTCTAAGAAGATGACTGGTATCATTTATATCTTTTGGCTACTGGATGGATGCTGACTGCTGCTATTCTGCAGCTCTGTGCCCTGCCATTGTTCCCAGTGGAATGTCACTGGAATGCAGTAGCACAAGAGATGGGCCGAGGAGCCACAGCAGCAGCATTCCACGGAGTCCAAGGTTAGTCATCAGCATTTCCGGCAAGCACTCTCCACATCACCCAGAAGGGTTAGCAGTAGCAGTGAGCCACTGGCTTTTGAATCAACAGCAGATTACTGCACTCTTCCCATGCTGATTCAGCTCCACTGAAGGGTTTGTGGCAGTCAGGCTCTAAAAAATTCTTTTCCTCCTGTGCCTTCACTCACCTGCTGCGCTTCTCCATGAGAATTTCAGGCCCTGTTAATACTCAGGGCTGCATATCTTGCTCTTTTTATATTTACCCTTTTATCATCTATTTACTTTCTTTATTTTATGACATTCTTACTGTTAAAAACATGTAACAGTTTGCCAAAGCAGCACTGAACAAATTAGGTGGGAGCAGAATATCACCAGTAGATAACCGAAGAAACTAAGCAGCACATCTGTGCTGAATTACTTTCCAAACATTTCATTAGGCCACAATCACGTGTCAAGCACCAGAAGCATTAAAAAAAATAGGAGAATATGAACATGTATTATTAGTTGCCTTAGCTGAAAGCAGCTAAACAAGCTGCTGTCCAGCTATACAGGAAGCAGCCCTAAAACAGGAACACAACAAACTTCTCCAAAGCATCTTGATGTTTCTTTCCACTGCTTGGGTCCTGAAACAGGTGAGCCACACTCATATGGTGTTCAGCATTAGCAAGCAGACCCTGACTCTGGGAACTGACATGGCAAATAAAGAAGCAGTTCACATCTGTAAGGAGAACTCCTAGTTACATTGCGCAGCTTTTATCAAGTATCATGCACTCATGTGGCCCCTAGAAGGTAAAGACATGAGTAATTAATTCAGTTTTCAGAGTCAAATGCAGGCTGGCTACATAAGAACTGTGGGATGCTTATTTGAGGAAAACAAAGATTATTGTAAAGACTTTCAAGTACTTTTGGGAACATTTGGCACTTGTGACATTGGAAAATATTATCTGTGTAGAATAAGCTGGAGTCTGTGCAATCTAATTTATCTGCAAATCTGTACAGTCAGAGGACTACGCTCACCTGGTCTTGCTGTTCAATTTTTTAACAAGAGAGAGAATATTTAATTATTAGTGCAGTGAGTATAAAGCCAGCAGTTGTACAAGCAGATGACAGCTTTGTGCAGGAGTTTTGCAGAGATAGTATCAGTTTTCAGAGAACCTGTCCTATACTGAGGGGAAGAGGAGCAAGAAAAGCAGCTGAGCTACAAGCCAGAGGTCTCCAAGTCCAGGGCAAGTGAGCCTCTACAAGGCAGAGGACTGCTCTAGCCAGGACAGCCTCCAGCTGGAAGACCCTGATAGAGAGAACAGGTGGCATGAGGGGGAGCAGTGCTTAGAACTGTAGAACAAAGAAGGGAACTAACAGCCCAGGAATTTTCACATCAGCATGTGTATAGGGCATAAAGAGAGATAAGAAAGCATCGTTTGGATAGGTGGATAGGCAGGATGTTTGCACGAGCTAATGGGGCTTATCAGCATGGGCCCCAAAGGAAAAAGATAGAATGTACCCATAACTTGAAGATGAAGCCACAGAAAAACAAGGCTGGCCTCTGATTGGAGGAGAGTCGAAGAAGACGACCAAAAATGGAAGAAGGATCACCTGAAGGAAGGGCTGTACAAATATGTACGTAAAATAATGAATATGTAATAGAATGTAGTGAATATGTAATACCTACTGTAATATAAACAGCATGCTTGCTGGACTATTTTGGGAATGCCTAGGTGGAATGATCCCCGGAATGACCTGCGTGCACTAAGAATACCTGCTAACAAGAGATCAAAATCTCTCATTGTTAGTTCTCTGGGAGCCTTTGCTCCGTATCAGCTCTGTGATTCATACTCCTTCCTTCGTTATTTCTAGGACGAGGGAGTGGGAATAGAATGTTGTTTTTGCATTAGGACTAACAAAATAAGTACGAAGTGTATTGTTTTTGTTTTTGCATTACGACTAACAAAATAAGTACAAAGCATATTGCTGTATGTTAAAACTGACTGCAGGTACTAGGAAGGCCAGACCTTGAAGATGGTAACATATGTTGTGAGTGCAGGTACTAAGGAGACTGAGGCCTTGGTGGCTGCTAAGATGGCAACATCATTGGGAGAATGGACATTAGTTAATTGAACCATTGGAAAATTACTGACTGCAAGTATTAAGAAGAAGGTATGTCAGCATAATTGTAAAATAGTAACGTTGAGAAACAGATGCAGAAAAAGAAAGAAAAGAAAGAAAAACCAAAGAGGAGAAGTTAAGGGTTAGTAGTATTCATGTTTAGCTAGCAACAGCTGTGTTTAGCCAGTATCCATATTTAGTTAGTGTTGGGTAGTTTCGTGAACCTGAAGTACTCAGCCAGTGAGGAACCAGGGGAGGAAAAAGGGCATCGCGTAGTAGGGCATAAGAGATGTGAAACTGCTTCCGCAAGTGCACTCCTGTTTGCAGGACGCTCACCATTGCAATTTCGAATAAAGGCTGCTTTCATTGGAGATACCGTCCGAAAAAATTTATTGAGATTTTTCTCACATGGGCTACAGGGGCCAGGAATCTGGCAGCAAGCCACACCCACTATACTACTCATTCCTGCTAGAGAAATAAGTGACACAGAACTAATGAGGCAGCTGAGAGCTTTCCCTGCGCATCAGCTACACCCAGATGGACCAAGGGTAAGCTGTTAGGTTATTCAAACACATTCATGAGCTAAAGCACGCTCATTCACCACTGGACCCCTAAAGTATAATAGTGGCATTATAAAACACTGCTGAACTTAAAGTGACTGGAAGAAATATGCTGTTTGTCAGTAAAAATAATGTTTGGTGCACCTTTCAAACTGGTAGGATAGGAATCAACCTAAGACTGGAAAACTCAAACTTGTGCATCAGAAAGAAAACAGACATTCTTAGGAGAAGTCTGACTGTACGACTTTTAGTGATCACCATCAGCCAAAATAGGATTCAGCTCTTCTATTTATCTTTCTCCTAAGTATTCATAATTGTTTCTAAGCTATGCTAAAAAAAGTCAGTATGCACGGCAAAAATACTTTTATCTCTGCTGTCACTGGAAATACAGAAATGTAAATGTTACCTATTTTACTGTTTTTTTTCCACTCATTTCATCTTCTCACACATTTACTAACATATTCTCATTTCATTACATACATATTGTTTTGCTAATTTTGCAGAACTAATGAAAAAAAAACCCTAAATTTAGGTATGAAAATAAGTACTGTACGCTTTACATACGTAGAAGAAACAGATTCAGTGAGGAAAATAGCTTGCTTTTTTGAAGTGGGTTAGCTCCATTTTGGCATAGTGGCTATTCTGTCCATGACTGCAATTTGAAGGAGAAATATCCTGTTTTCATGCAAATGTCCACAGTAGTAAGTAAAAAGGAAAGAAAACAAACAACAAAACTATATATAAACAGAATGGTTTTGAATGAAACTTTTTGCACAGCTTCTCATGAGACAGTTATTTTTCTATAAACACCATCTATTTTACTCATTAAAGAGAAAAATTGCTGTGGCAACCCTAGGCTGTCAGCCAAAGCCGACAGATATTTTGCAATCCCATTGGCCCAGAGCAGTTCTGAACTTGGGTACTGAATACTTATTTCAATACACACCACAAGTATTTCTGCAAGCAATATGAGATATTGATTTTAATGGGAATAAATTTAGGTATGATATTCTTGGTCAGGAACCCTACATGAACAGAACTTGACTGTCAAGAACTTTGTTATCACCCTACATTACAGGAAATTCACTCTGCAGAGTAAAAAAGCCTTCAACTTTTTTTTCCACTCTGAATATGCTAAAACACGTAAAATAAACACCCTCCCAATGTAATGAAATCAAGCAGTCAATTTCCACATCTCTTACATTGAAAGTTTCACACAGCATATCATTAATTTCCTCCATGTAAATACCCTGCAGGAGTACAGTTTTCATCTCATAACAACATTTTTTTTTCCTAAAGGACTCACACTTCACTTAATAAATCAGTAGTTAAAAACTTAGCATGATACTCCAACACTATACTAAAAAGAACAATTAAGAAGTTTCTCTGGAGTTTTTTAGAGCTTTCTCAAATATTAATTGACTTCAAAAGCTGATGGGGGAGCAGCATTTTCCCTCCTATCATGCCTGTTTTATAAGGATAAAGTTAGGAACAGAGATAATGAGCAAAAATGGCAAAAATTTCCATAGATTTTGGGTTCCCAATCAGAGAAACAAGAGTACTGATTTTCCTTAACTACTTAGTATTTGTACAGCATTTTATATGACCGAAGCATACTACCAATGACTTTGAACTGCAGCTGGGAGAGCAGTTTGCCAATCTGGTCCACTGTAGAAAATCCAAAAATGAGTACTTAGTGGCCAATGGAAAACTGTGGTCATAACAATTTGTCCATCCTTAACAGGAACTTCTCGATAAAGGCAGGGAAAGAATCCCGTTCTCATGGCTGCCAATTTTCCCAACCACGAGATCTCTCTTCTGCAAGTCTGCTGCCTATTTTTACCTTTTAACTTCTACAAAGAGTTAAGCTTCCTATACAATTATTTCCTGTACCATACTGAATCATCTAAAACTAAAGTGCTAAAGGAAACAGTATGTGACTAATCAGAGACTAATGTGACTTAGTGACCAATACAGATGTGTGCACACAAAACACATATCCTATGGAACAAAATTAATAGCCCACCTTGTCCCATCAACTGATTCTGTCTTATCAAAGCCTTGGCACAGACTTCCACTTGAATTAATGAACACACCTGTGGGCACAGAGATACACCATCTAGAAGTGGCTTTCACAAACTAGCTGTGGACAGCTGAAACCACAGTCAGACCAAGAGCTACAGTGTTGACCACCAGATTGAGGAAGGAAACTTTATGTATAACCTCTTCCTATACACTCACGCTTTTTCCATTTCTTATGTCTAACATATTCCAACCTCCAAAATCTATGCTAAAATTCATATTTTTCTCTAGTTCTCTATAATTCGCTACTCCTCTCAATTGTCATCATTTTCCTGCTAAACCTTGTCTTTTGCCTGATCGTACTCAGCACATACTTAGACAAGAGTTTTACCTTTCACTTCTCCATCCATTTTACCCTCTACTCCAAGTCAGCCTTGGAGAACTGCTGGACAACAAATTTTGTTTGGCCAAGAATTTTTTAAAAAAGCAAAAGCAATCCAGCTTTGGACATTGCTCAATTCAGCCCTAACAGCTCAAAGTTTGTGAAGGTTAGGACCAAAAGTATACAGGGTCTATAGGGAAAAATATCTGCTCTTATAACTCATACATTATGCAGTTTATTTTCATACTAAGTTACACCTTGCAATGGGATTTTTCTTTTTCCATCTATTGGCTGTAGCATGGAATTGGCCTTCTGTGCAGCATTTTCCACCTGACAGAACTGCAAATGACTACACAGAGCGTAGGCAGTGGCACAGGATACCAATGATAGACTGTGTGGGTTGAATTAGTGCTGTTTTTCAGAATTTTTTTAAATCCATTGAAAGACTCCCTCATAAAAGAAGGATTTTTTTTTTTTACACTAGATTCCATTTTGGTATGAAGTTTAACTCTACTTCTCCCTGTAGATGAGACATNAAAAATAATTAAAAAAAAATCAGTTTTTATTAACTTCTGTCTTATTCAATTGAACAATAAAATCTCCTCTGCTGACAGAATTAGACCAACTCTAAAACACAGAAAACCTTAGCTACACTACTGTCTTAGTTTCTAACTGAAACTTTCTCTCAGTGTCTGCTACAAAGCTGTGTTTTGGAAGACAAGGAAAGCAAGGCTGATAACACCCGGCAGCGCTGAACAGAACCAAGGACATTTGTTTGTCTCTGCCAGGAGAG